>PVKA01009412.1:0-68499 GCA_004027165.1 Ctenomys sociabilis | reverse complement strand
TATTGAATCTGTGATATAATTCAGCTACATAAATACCTGTAAATATAATATCATGTATGCACCTTGTACAATACCAAAACATTATGAAAACAGTTTGCAATGTATTATTTCATCGACTCTGTATGGTTATGGTGTTTTGAAACTGTCTGATTGACATTTGTATTTCAATAAAATAAAAATAAATGGAAAAAAAATAAATTCATTTACACATGAAAAAAAAATCATATTAAGTGGGGAAAATGGAAGCCATTCATCTAAATGAAGAACAGGACAAGGACGTCCACCCCCAGCACTATTCAGAGAAATCCAAACACAGAAAGAAAATTCAACTATTGTGTGTAAAGATGACATGTTCCTTTTTACACAGAAGACACAAGAAATAAGACAAATTTCCAGAACTAATAAGAAAATTCAACAACGTGACAGGATACAAAATGAGCATTTATACAACATAATGAACCTAAGTAGAAAGACATTTGGAAAAAATTCCATTCCCAACAGCTTTAGATATTATTTAAATACCTAGGAATTAACCTAACCAAGAAAGTAAAAGTTATCTATAACAGAAAATGCAGTGATTTGAAAGAAACAAAAAAGTTTGAAGAGAGAACTACAAAACAGAAACACATCCATGTTCTTGGATAGGCAAAATCAAAATTGTCTATGGGTACATTGCCATAAATGATATAATGCAATTCTAGTCAAGATACCATTGGCATCTTTCAAAGAACTAGAAAAGACTTCTAAAATTTATATTAAGCTAGGAAAGACCCATAGTAGCCAAAACAATCCTGAGGAATAAGAACAAAACAAGAAACATTACAAACCTAGATTTCATATTATCTAACAGGCTACAGAAAACAAAGGAACCAAACAGCATGATTCTACAAAAATTGATGTATTGTTCAGTGGAATAGAATTGAGGATGCAACAAAAATCCCATACAGTTTCAGTCATCTGCTTTTTTCATGGAGACCAAAAACATTGCTTAGGAAAAAATTGCTGCATTAATGAATGGTGCTGGGAAAACTGGTTCCCATATTATTGTAGTCAGGGTTTGCCAGAAAATAGATTTAATACAGGACACATGAACATATGGAATTATCTTATAATATTTACCGCAAAACACAAATGCAGAAGAGTGCGAGCTATCTGTGTGTCTCTAGAGACCCAAAGGACCCACCTGAGGGCCTCATTCCCAAGGCAAAGTTCTGCAAGAGTCCAGCTGAAGCACTAGAGCCCATGGCAATGTCTCATGCAAGTTGTATCACGGAGCTGTACTATAAATAGGCTGAGGGTTGAGGTTGGAAGCTAGAAAGTCCATGCAGGCAGAGTGAGGGGTCTGTGCCAGAAAAGCTGAGGGGTCAGAAAGCAAAGCTACACTAAAGAAGACAAAGGCAAAGAAAAGCCAGAGAGCCCTCAAGAGAACAGCGGTGACCCAGCCACAGCAAGGTGGTCCAGGCCTCTGCAGACAACACAGAGAGCAAATTGGTGAAGCAGTGGCCATAGCTCATCCACATGCCTGACACTGACAAAGGATCTACAAACTGCAGTACAGGACATCAGGGTAAATCCTGAAGGGATCTGACTGACCTTATCAGATACAAAAGCTACAATTCTTGTTACATAGGTCTTGCTTTATCTTGGTCTTAACCGTTCAGCAGAAAAGCAAGAAAACAAAGAATAAAAAGTAAAGCCATATTAATATGTTGAGCTATAAAAGGCTCAAGTCAACAACATCTGATATTGCCAGTCCTATGGATAACCCATTACTATTATTGAGTACTGGATTATATTGGATTATTTTGTTGAATTCATGCACCTACAATATTTAAATGGCAATTGATATAATGGAATACCGATATCTGACAAAAGTAAACAAAAAAGGGGATACAAATGAAGGACCATTTTTTATCTGTATATACAAAATAGGATAGATATATAGCTACTTTCTCTTAATTCAATGAGAAGAAAGATTTGTATTAAGAGTGTTTGGACAGGGTATCATGTCTGCATCTTATACTATGAATGACCACTACGAAGACAACAATATGCAAATATTAATTATTGAAACTGTACTATTAATCGGTTTTGAAACTGTCTGTTATTTATTGCTCAATATAATTAATAAAAAAATAAAAAAAGAAGAAGAAGAAAAACCCACCTATTCCCTATCACAAAAAAACAACAAAGCTTCTTTTGGGAAATCAGCAGCATGCAGTGTCCCCACTTATGCTGTTCCTGTCATCAACAGTCCCCAGGTGGGCCTCATGCTCAGTTACCTGGGATCTTCCTGCGAAATTGACCAGTATTCAAGCCACCAACAGGACAGAAGCAGGTATTTAAACTCACATCTTTTACCCTGTACTACAATAAAATAAAAATGGTTCAAAATCCAGATGTTAAAACAGAAATACTAAACCTGCAGGGAGATAAATTTAGATAAAACTCTTGAAGACATATTAATAAGCAAGGACTTCCATAACAGAACCCTAACTGCATAAAAATAACATCAATGAACAATTAATAGGTTTGTATTAAAATAAAAGGTTTGGCATAGCAAAGAAAAAACAAAAAAGTGAAGAGATTATCTAGAAAAAGGGGAAAATAATGGCAACTATTGCTTGGACAGAGGACTGATATCTCCATGTATTAAAATTTAATAAATAGACCTCAGAAAATAAAAAGACACTAGGAATAATAAGCAAATACAATGAAAAGATAATTTTAAATTTGCAGGAAGAACTGCAAATGTCAAATAAGTATATGTAAAAAAAGTGTTCAGCATCTTTGATCATTAGAAAGAGAACACAAACAATACCATGTTTCTATGTTATCCTAATAAGAATAGCTATATAATTACCAACAACAACAATAAAACAAAGCCTATAAATGTTTTGGTACAAAAGAGTTCTGTATTGTTGGCAGGAATGAAAATTAATAAAATTGCTATGGAAAAATGTATGGGATTCTTCAAAACCTGATAAGGGAAACTTCCTTTGACTGGTTATTTCTCTAACATACTTGCTCCCCTTGATATCTCAATAGGTAGAAGCACAGTGGGCTCACACGTCACTATTTTAACATATGACTAATAATAAGCAACAAGTACCAGGAACAAGGGCTCCTTGAAGAAGTTGCTGATTCTTGGAATGAATTAGAGCATAAACCAGATGAACCTGATTCTTACACTGATAGAACGTAAAGATCAAGAAAAAAATTAATCAAATCCCAATAGAGAAATATCTTATAAATTCTCTTGTCAGTACTTCTCAAAACTGCCCCTGTGCTCAATAGGAAGTCATGTCAAGGAGATCACCTTTCCCAGAAACAGCTAAAGAGAATGAGCATGAAGTATAATGTCCTCCCTACCCTAGAAGATTCTCAGAGAAAACAAAGGACATCAAATAACCACAAAGGAAAAGATAGATAATAGGGCAAATATAGTTAATAATTATATCTAGATTATATATTTATTGGTAATTAATGTATTCTGATTATATAAAATGTTCACAATAACAAAAACAGGTGGACCAGGGAGATGGCTCAGTGGAATAAGTGCTTCCCTGGCAAACCCAAGGGCCTGAGTTCAATCCCTGGTTCTGCCAAAAATCAAACAAACAAACAAAAAAACAACAACATAGGTTTAGTAGTTTAGGAGAGCTCTGTATCCTCTTTGGTATTTTTGTAAACATAAGAGTGTTATAAAAATAATGTTCATTTTTAATGACCATAGGTCGCTCACCAATATTTACAGTTGCTTGTATGATTAAATATTTCCATATGTTGATGTGTTTACTTGCCATTTCAATTCATGACACTGTTGTTGACATCTCTCAGCTTTTATTGAGATATATACTGTCATAATTAATAAATGTTAAGCAAATAATGAAGAAAGATGGCATAGGTTTTCTCTGTGTTGTACTAGTTTGCATTTAGATGGTGATAAACTATTCATTTTAATTATTTGTATTTAATTACTTGTCTTGATAATATTTAAAATTCTAATGCATGAAAGAGTCTTTGCCAGCTTGACTGGGAAATATAAATCCATTCAGGAAAATGAATTTGTGAAAGGATAACTACAAATTTGCAAGAAATGAAAAAAAAACCAGCAAGCTCTATCCTGTGTTTATTAAGCCTGTGAATAAATAAATGAAGTGGCATTATTTTTAATATAATTGCTTACTTAAGCTTACGTTATTATGCACTATATATATATAAATTTTAATTCAACTGTTACAGATGTGCCACTGGTGAAATATAGGGGGCTTATGTAAGTTTGGTTCTGTTGTCTCTATTTGAAAATACTTGTTATAGTTCAATAAAAGATAATATGAAGGTGAATAAAGGCTTCATTTAAAAATATTTGGTCCCTAGGGCTACTCTGTTTTGAACTAATGCAAATGATCCTGTCTTCCTTAGAAAGACAGTGAAAAATTCTTTATTTAGTGTCTTTTAAATGACCGCACATCGGTGCCTTTTGAGAAACAGTATTTGGCATGACATCAATCTATTAAAGGACTTAAGGTGTCACTCTTATTTTTGTAACTTAAAATTGATAATGTTTGCAATGCTTGAATATACTTCAGTCAGAATCTATCTACTCAATTTTGTAAGATATAAGATAATGAGTTTGTCTGTAAGCTTTGACACTTGTAATTATTAAAAGATGGAATCATTTCAAATCTTAAAAATTTTTTCTTTAACAACTTAACAATTCCATAAAAACACTTAGGTACTAGAATGAATAAATAAAGGACTTGAATATTATATAATTATTCAAATAATTTCAGAATTATTGTAGTCTTAACCTTCTTATCTAATTGATTGATTCTGCTTAAAAACTTTCTTTCTGGAAGGTTAACATCTTAAGTTTGCAGGTCAAATATTAGAGAAAAAGAAGAGTAACAATGATAGCTAGCATTTTCATCTTAGCCCTTCAAGGTCAGTGAGGACTCAGGACATAACAGAAACTGTACTGTAACATTCTATAACTCAGTGGTGTCCCAAATTTTCTTTTCAAGGAGATTATTGGGCCATAGAAAAAAGTGATCAATGATGTAGTGTGCCTAAAGAGAATTACCTAGAGAGAAAACATTCTTTCAGGCTTTCACAGAGAGCAGACTGGTGAAGAAATGGCCATAACTCATCCAGATGGCTGATGCTTACAACTGATCTACAAACTGCTACACAGGCTTTCAGGGTAACTCTGGAGGGGATTTGACTGACCTCGTCAGATATAAAGTTACATTTCTTACTATTCAGGTCTCACTTTATCTTGGTGTTAACCATCCAGCAGAAAAGTATAAACATTTATAAAAAGTAAAGCCATATTAATAGGCTGAGCTGTAAAATGCTCAAGTCAACAACTTCTGACATTGCCAGTTGTGCAGATAATCCACTACTATTATGGATTACTGCACTACATTATATTATTTTGCTGAATTCATGCATCTACAACATTTGAATGACAATGGAATCCCTATCTCTGACAAATTCAACAAAAAATGGGGATATAACTGAAGGACCATTTATTAGTGAAAAATATATATACATCTGTATGTACAAAATAGTTAACATAGATATACAGCTACTTTTTCTCCAGTGAGAAGAAAGATTTGTACTAATAATGTTTAGAGAAGATATCATGGCTGCATCTTGTATTGTGAATAACTACTACAAAGAAAACAATATACAATGTACTAGTTATTGTAACTGTACTACTAACCTGTTTTGAAACTGTTTCATTGCCATTTTTTTCTCAAAATTAATGTGAAACAATGAAACTTTGTTTTCATCTCTTCTTCAAATTTGCACCCATGGCTAAAATAATAAATATTTTATTTTACAAAATATCTTTTAACTATTTGAAAATAATGATTCTTCAGTTTTGTTCCCAGATAGTATTTCCAGAGTCTGTCTTTCTCTCTGTATCAGAAGTTAATCCACTCACGTGATGCACTAGTAGAACTTGACTGAAACATGTAAAGGCAATTTTAACTCTTTTGTTTCAATTTAAGCAGTTACCATAACACTTTTTATTCTCTGTTGTAAAATGCATTTTGCTTTATTTTGTTTTGGACACCAAGAATTGAACTCAGGACTCTGCACTGGCCATGAAGGCACTTGTGCTCCTGATCTGTGTCTGCAGCCTGTGTTTTGTTTTCAAATATAACTCTAGTCTATAGTTTTATAAGTTAAATGATTCACAAGGATTCCCAGCTTTATAGCATATTGACATACCACCAAAATTCTCTTTACTCTTCTTTAGAAAAATACAAAATAGTTCAAATACGTAAAGTGGCTTTGGCACATTTGCTTTGTTGAGACTCAGATATTCTGAGTTTAATGATATTTTCCTAATGTTTCCTTATCATTTCCAGGTTCATAATTAAATGATTTTCATTCATTTAATTATGTGTCAAGAATTCAATAATTTAGTAATGTTAGTGTTACAAGACTGTTTCTTAACGTTGTAATAATTCTAATCATGACATATAAGTATGATTTTACACTTGGAGTGATAATTTATTAAAATAATTAAACATAGAAAAGAATAAAGAATATAGAGGTATATGTTCAATAACCTCTAACTGGGTGGAGAAAAAGGCAGTGTAACTTAATATCAGAACCTCAGCTGGCAACTTCAAAACCACACATACAGGTCATGGATCATGAGTAGAATTGTCATGGTCATTGCCTGACCTCTAAATGAATCAGTGACGATTTAACAAATAACTAAGCTACCACAAATGCAACTTATTATAGTTTCCCACTAATATGTATTCACTTACTGACTTCTGTTTAGAATGATTGTCCCCTTTTAAGAGGTGGACAACCCTGAACAAGCGTGTAACATGGGAACATTTTATTAAACAGAAAGATATTTTCCAAGAGAGTAGATTTTAATTAAAAACATTTTATCTTAAAAATATCCTAAGAAACAATTTGCATAATGTACTTACAATCTGTGTGGTCCTGCTTTAGAGACCCTATCTTGATTAATGTATTTAATCCTTCAAAACACTATTAGAGAGACTTTATTATTCTTGTTATTTAGAGTTGAGGAAATAAGACACTGGGAATTGGAGTCATTGGTGAGGATTACACAGCTGGTACAAGGCAGAGTCAAGGAATCTGACTTCAGAAACTGGTTGACAATTTCTTCACGAAGTTCTCAGAGAGATGTTTTGTCCCCTGACCAAATATTTACTTAGCAAAGAAGTAACAAGTTTTTTAAATTAGCTCTTCCCAAAAAGATGCTTAAGTTGGGACTAAAATTTAACATTTCCAAATAGAATTATGGATGAATGTCTATTCACCAGCAAAATCATGCTGCTGTCTCTGAGAACAGAGACGAACCATCACACTATGGCTTCATTCTCTCTGCTGACAATTTCAGAAGCATGTCTACTTTTTTATTAACTGCAGTTTTCTCCTTCCCTGTCAATCATTTCTTTACTAAGATTCAAAGTAGACTTTTTGAAACATTCCTCGTATCAAGTAATTTTTACTGAAAACCACTCAGTGAATGAATTCATTGCATATGGCATAAAATCCCAACTTCCTCACTAAGGATACATCATATAGAGTTCATCAGTAATTTTTGATCAATGATTTTACTATTAATAAAAGCATGCTTTATCTACTCATTCACATTATATTCCACAAACACAAAGCTTCTCCCTACCCCAGGGAGAAGCCACCCCAGGAACATTGCATTTGCTCTTCTTGACTCTCAAAATGTTCATTTTCTAGCTGCTCATGGGAATTAATCATTCTTTCTTACCAACTTAATTTGGTCTTAAATATTTACTCCTACCTCTCCACAGTAGCCTTCCTCTGTTATGAATCACAACATGACATTGTTTCTTTTGTATCATCCAGCACATAATCCGAAATATATTAGCTTACTAATGTTAATAATCACAGGGAAAATTACTAATGAAGTTATACAAAATCTATATACAACCACTTGTCAGGGACCCCTGCAGACCTGCCCAAACCCTAGCCCCACAAGTGTGTGGGAGAGCTTTTGTGCTCCCCTGCACTAGCTGGACCCCTCCAGACCAAACTCAGGCCCACCACATGAATGAAACCTTTTAGTGCACCCTTGGGACCCCTGTACCCCACCAGAGCCAGCCCAATCCTGTCTTGTGAGTGAGAGCTTTCACCACACTCTTGAGATCCCTCCAGACCTGCCCAAGACCTGGCTCTGCAAGTATATGGGAGAGCTTCTGAGCTCTCCTGTGCCCCCTGGACTCCTCCAAACCCAGACAGGCCTGACATATGGGCCTTGGGCGAAACTCTGCAGCTGAACTCCCTGAAGAGAGACTAAGAAACAAAACCACTCAGCTAATCCAGGAGCAGAACATCTCGCGAGAGGGGCACAACAGGTTCACCTCCAAGGGCTGCAACAGGAAGAAGCTGAGCACAGTAGCCAGATAAAAACCAGACACAACTGGATGAACTCAACCTTAGTAGACCTGAACCCAAATTTTAGTAGGTGCTAAGGTTATAACTGCACCAAAGCTCTACACCAAAGATCAAAGGATAGTACTATACAAAATGACTAAGAGAAGGAGCAAAATGCAATCTCAGGTCCCTAGCCCACCCAGAACAAGTGCAGAGGACACTAGCACAGTTGAAATATCTGAATTAATAGTGTCTGAAGTAAAGAAAAAACAGCAGAAAGGTATAGAGGAACTCATATCAAAATTAATCTCTGAAATAAAAAAGAAATCTCTTAATAGCATCTGAAGTAAAGAATAAAATGCAGAAACAAATAGTGGAAATCAGATCAGAAATAATCTCTGAAGTAAAAGTATTAATAACTGCTTCTCTAGAAGACACTGATGAAAAATAGAGGAGATTAGAAAAGCAACAGAGTCCTTGAATAAGCAATTCAGGAAAGAAATAGATTACATGGATCAGAACCAAAGAGATACAGAGGAACAGAAAATTTCCATCGCAAGCTTGCAAAACCGTTTGAGGGAAAGTGAAGATAGAGTTTCAGATCTTGAAGATGCTGTCACAGCTAGTGAAAAGGTAAGAAAAGATCTCTTAAAAACAACTAGGATGCAGGAAATAATAATTCATCACCTGAAAGACATTGCAAAGATGAACAACATGAGCCTAACAAGCATCAATGAGAAAAAAGAGTCAATGAAAATAATGTAAAAAGAATACGGACAGAAGTAATAGCAGAAAAATTTCCAAATATGAAGAAACAATCTGACATTCAGTTGCTGAAGCATACAGAACTCTAAATAACTTCAACCCAATTAAAAATACACCGAGACATTTAATAGTCGATATCCCAGAAGTGCAGCACAAGAACAATATACTGAAAGCCACTAGAGAAAGGAAACAGGTCACATTTGAAGGAAAATCCGTCAGAATAATGGCCAGCTTCTCTTCACAAAACATGAAGGCAAGGAGAGCATGGAGCAGAGTACTTGAAATTTCAACCTAGAGTACTACACCCTGCAAGTTTGATGGAGAAGTGAAATACTTCCACGACAAAGAACAACTAAAGAATTTCATGATGGCAAAGCCATCCCTACACAGGATACTGAAGGATGTTCTAGAGAGAGATCACAATGACCAGAACTCCATGAATGAGAATGGAAGGAACCCACTACACAGGACAAACAATTAAACACAAAAAGGAGTAAACAACAGCAGGTAAATATCATGGCAATTATAAGTCAACACATTTCAATTATAACCATCAATGTAAATGGACTCAATTCACCAATCAAGAGAAACAGACTGACACAGTGGATTAGGAAACAAAAATCCAACAATATGCTATCTACAAGAAAAACATTTAACTCAAAAGACATTCATGGGCTTAAAGTCAAAGGATGGAAAACAATACTACATGCCTCAGAACTGCAGAAAAAAGCAGGGATAGCAATCCTGTTCTCAGACAGTCTAAACGTCAAACCAAGAAAGATCAAATGAAATAAAGAAGGCCACTATATACTTAGGGGAAAAGTTCAAGAGGAGGAGGTAACACTCAAAAATGCATATGCACCAAACACAAGCACCAAACTATATAAGACAAATCTTAATGGAAATGAAAAATCTAATACCCAAGACCACAATCTTAACAGGAGACCTTAACATGCCCTTATCCCCAAAAGATAAGTCAAACAGACAAAAAATTAACAAAGAAGTAGCAGAAGTGAATTAGAGCTTAGAACAAATGGATTTATGGACATAAACAGAGTGTTCCACATGACAGGTAAATACACATTTGTTTCAGCTGCACATGGGTGATTTTCTAAAATAGACCATGTACCAGTCCATAGGTCATGCTTAAGTGTATGCAAGAAAACAGAAATTATCCCATGCATATTATCTAACCACAGTGCAATGAAACTGAAAATAAACAAGACAAGAAACCAAAAAAACCCCACATAAATACGTGGCAATTAAACAACACCCTACTCAGCGACCAATGTGTCACAGCTGAATTAAACAAGAAATTCAATAATATCTACAATTCAATGCAAATTCAAGCACAACTCATCAGAATTTATGGGATGAGATGAAGATAGTTCTCAGAGGAAAATTTATACCTATGAACTCACATATTAGGAAAACAGAATAGAAACAAATAAACACCCTAATATTATACCTCCAACATCAAGAAAAGGAAGAAGAAATCAAACTCAAAGCCCAAAGATTGGGATAAATAGTAAAGATTGGAGCAGAAATTAATTCAACTGAGATGAGAAAACAGTTCAAAGAATTAATGAATAAAAAAGCTGGTTCTTTGAAAGATTAAATAAAATTGATAGCCCCCTAGTTAACCTCATCAAAAAGAGGAAAGAAAACATCCAAATGTAAGCAATAAGGAATGAAAAGGGTATAACTACCACAGACCCAGTGGAAATTCAGAAGATTGTCATTAGCTACTTTGGGAACCTTTATTCTCACAGAATAGAAGACACAGAAGAAGTGGACAGATTACTAGAAAGGTATAAATTACCAAAACTGAACCAAGATGATATAACAACTCCTGACAAGCCAATAACAATCAATGAAATACAAAATATGATTTAAAAAAAAGCCTACCGACGAAGAAAAGTCCAGGTCCTGATGGATTCACAGCTGAATTCTATGAGAAATTTACAGAAGATATAATCCCTATACTGCTCAAACTCTTGAATTAAATTGAGAAAAAAACAGTCCTCCCAAAATGATTTCTGGAGGCAAGTATAATGCTGATTCCAAAACCAGGGAAAGATGCAACTAAAAAAGAGAACTATAGACCAATATCCCTCATGAACATAGATGCAAAAATCCTCAGTAAAATCCTAGCAAATAGAATCCTAGCAGCAAGTCATCAAGATGATTATACACTATGACCAGGTAGGATTCATCCCAGGGATGAAAGGATGGTTCAATATACTCAAATCTATAAATGTAATACACTATATCAATAGAGCCAAATCTAAAAACCACATGATCATCTCAGTTGATGCAGAAAAAGCTTTTGACAAAGTCCAAGATTCATTCATGTTCAAAGTCCTACAGAAAATTGGAATAGATGGTCTGTACTACAATCTGATAAAAGCCATCTATGATAACCCAAAGGCTAATATAATTCTAAATGGGGAAAAACTGACATCTTTTACTCTCTCAGTAAAATCTTTTAGTCTCAGATCTGGTATAAGACAAGGATGTCCTCTATCACCCTTATATTCTGAAATCATTAGCTAGAGCCATTAGACAAGCGAGAAATAAAAGGAATAAGAATATGTAAAGGAGAAGTTGAACTATCACTATTTGCACATGACATGATACTTCACTTGGAAGATCCAAAAACCTCCACCAAGCAGCTACTAGAATTGATACACAAATTCAGTAGCATAGCATGATACAAAGTCAATACTCAAAAGTCAATAGCATTCCTTTACACAAATAACAAACACACTGAGAGTTAAATTAGAGAAACGGTAGCTTTTACAATAGCACCATGGAAAATGAAATACTTTGGAATTAATCTAACTAAAGAGGTCCAAGATCTTTTCAAGGAAAATTACAATACTCTGAAAAAAGAGATCATAGAGGATTTCAGAAAATGAAAAGATATTCCCTGCTCCTGGATAGAAAGAACCAGCATCATGAAGATGGCCATATTCCCACAATTTCTATAGAGATTCAAAGAAATCCTTATCAAACTGCCACCAACAAACCTCACAGACCTAGAAAAATCATTTCTAAAATTTACTTGGAACCAGAAAAGACCTAGAATAGCAAAGGCAATCCTTGGAAACAAAGACAAGGCAGGAGACAATAGAATTATTCACTTGAAATTATACTACAAAGATACTGTGATAAAATCTGTATGGTACTGTCAACAAAATAGACCTGAGGATCAATAGAAGAGTTTAGAAGATGTAGAAGCATTTCTGAACACACTCAGCCACCTTATCTTTGTGCCAAACACACTTACTGTAAGAAAGATAGCCTCTTTAACAAATTTGGTAGAAAACCTGGCTCTCTACATGCCGACAGATAAAACTTGACCCAGGGCTCTCAACATGCACCAAGCTAAAGTGAAAATGGATAAAAAAATCTAAACATTAAAACAGAAACACTAAATCTCCTAGAAGAGAAACTAGGAGGAACTCTTGAAGACAGGGATAGGCAAAGAGTTCATGAACAAAAATCAAAGCACACTGGTAATAGGTGAAAGAATGAACAACTGGGATCTCCTCTGATTGAGAAGATTTTGCACATCAAAAGAAATTACCATCAAACTGAAAAGACAACCCATAAATTTGCAAAAAATCTTAACTAATAAGCACTCAGACAAAGTTCTGATCTCTAGAATTTATAAAGAACCAAAAAACATGGCCCCCAAAATTAAAGACACAATCTAGAAATGGGCATCTGAGATGAACACACACTTCCCAGAGGAAGAAATTAAAGAAGTGAATAAATATATCAAGAATGCTCCACATCACTAGCCATCCCAGAAATGCAAATTAAAACAACACTTAGATACCATTTCACCGCAGAAGCAAATAAACTAACAACAAATGTTGGAGAGACTGTGGGGAAAAAGGAACCCTTCTGCACTGCTGGTGAGAATGTAGACTGGTGCAACCTTTATGGAAATCATTGTGGAGAGTCCTTAGAAAACTAGGACTGGAAATCCCATTCAAGCCAATTACCTCCCCCCTACTGGGAATTTTCATGGAGCCATTGAAACTGTCATATCATTGTAATATATGCATACCTATGTTCGTAGCAGCACAATTTTTGATAGCCACATTTTGGAAACAACCCAGATGCCCATGACCTAAGGAATGGATGAGAAAGATGTGGTATTTTATACAATGGAATATTACTCATCCATAAAGAATGATAAACTAGAAGCATTTATATTTAATTGGATGTCACTTGAAGATATACTCATAAGTGCAATCAACCAGACCCACATGTATAAATATCATATAGTATCTATAGTATAAGAAGTCAAAAGAAGAAATACAAATAGAAATGTATACCACAAATAAAAGGAAAGTGAGAACTTGAATATTAGATAATGAAGAGAGAGCATGGAGAAAAGCTAGAAATATCACAGAGGCAAAGCCATACATTTAAACACACAAGATGGATAAGGCAGTGATGCTGAGAAACATCAGCAGGTTTTTGAAACTAGCAGTTAATTGGTAGGATTCTTATCCTAACTATATATGCTGATACCTGTGAACTGAATAGTACGGTCATGTGTGCAATGCCTGTCACTCCGGTCTTCTAAATACATAATGCTTGTCATGACATACCAATTATTGCCATACTGTCTCTCAAGTAAATGTTCAACAAAAAAAGGGTAATAAATTAATAAAAGAGACAAGAAAGAAAAATGTCACAGAACTGTCCTGCTACAATGCTATATATGGTTAGATTTCTAAATCTCTGTGTAAAAATATGTAATTGTTTATTCATAGTTTTAAAATATTTTTAATTTTTTAATTTTTTTCTTCATATTCTGTAGGGACTTAAAATGTAAAATACCTGTTCCATGTTTTGCCTAAGATGTTTGATATTCAGATACATAGTTAGGTTAAACCTAACTGCATATATTGTAAGGTAGTAGTAAGCTTTTCTTTTGGAAGGTTAGCAACCTAAGTTTGCAGACCAATCTTTGGAGAAAAAGAAGGGCTACAAGGACAGCCAACATTTTGTCTCTAACCTTTCAAGGTCAGTGAAGAGTCAGGACATAGGAGAACCTATACTGTAACATCATGTAACTCAGTTATGCCCCAAATTTTCTGTTCAAGGAGATAATGGGGTCACAGAGGAATGTGATTGATGATGTAGAGTGTGCCTAAGGAGAGTCACAAGGAGAGAAAACATTCTCTCAGGCTTCCACAGAGAGGAAATTGGTCAAGCAATGGCCATGAGTCATCCACATGGGTGACACTGACAAAGGATCTACAGAGTGCGGTACAAAGTTTCAGGATAAATCCTGAGGGAACTTGACTGACCTTATTAGATACAAAAGTTACATGTCTTGTTATATAGGTCTTGCTTTATCTTGGTGTTATCCATACAGCAGAAAAGTATAAAGACGAGGTATAAAAAATAAAGTCATTAATATGCTGAGCTGTAAAAGCCTCAAATCAACAACTTCTTACATTTCCAGTCCTACGAATAACCCACTACTATTCTTGACTAATGGACTATATTGTTATATTTTGCTGAATTCACATGCCTATAATATTTAAATGACAATGGAATATCCTTCTCTGACAAAACTAAACAAACTAATGGGATACAAATGAATGACCATTTTGTATCTATATATTCAAAATAGGAAGGATATACAGCTGCAAACCCTTAATTCAATGAATAAAAAATTTGTTCTAATAGTGTTTGTGGGCAGGATATCATGTCTGCATCTTGTACAATGGATAACCACTAAGACAACAATATGCAATGTATTTATTATTGAAACTGTCCTACTCATTGGTTTTGAAACTATCTCATTGCTATTCATTTCTCAATAAAATTATTTAAAAATCACCACTAGTCAAATACTGCTGAAAACTTTCATTATTGATGAATACGAATATGTCACCAAACACCTCTAGTCGTCTGAAGAGCATCTGTATTTGTCTTGTCTTCACTATGCTCACCTGTGTACTCCATGATTTTCTAAGATCTAGTTATCATCACAACATTGACACTATTTTGTTCACCAAATCAAGCTCATAGGCTGAAAAGGGATGTCTTTTTGATTGAGCAGATTTATAATCATTTGTCCAACAGCAACTAGAATGAATTTCTAGTCTCAGCTTGAAAGATGGTGTTTTCTCATTAGAAATTAATTCATTTCTCTTTTTGTCTCTGTATGTGCATACATATCTGTATACACCTGTCTATAGGTCTCAGGATACCTCTGTGTTTATATACATGTGTATATCTGTATGTATATGCATGTATGTTTGTATATACAAGTATATAAGTATATATGTATCTGTAGATACCTGTCTCTTCATATATCTATACACATGTATGTACATATATACTTTTATATATACCACTACGTGTACATATATATACAGTTGTATATGTGTGTGTGTGTGCGTGTGTGTGTGTGTGACAGAGACACAGAGAGAGAGAGAGAACAGGGAAATTCCTTGAGAAATCAAAGACTTACATAAATCAAAGAGGCACAAAAAGTCCATTTTCACCTATTTTAATCATTTTTATCCACTGATGGCAAACTGGGTGAAGGTGCAAAATCAGTCAGACATGAGCTTATTTCAGGGAGCTCTGAAAAGAAAAAAAAACAAAACAAAAAACTAAAACAAAACAAAACTGATGAGATCCCCAGAAGGAACACTTGCAAGGCCATGGAGCAGCGTACCTTCTATGCCAACAGAGCCTGAGAGCTTAGCGTGCAAATCCAAACCTGAGCGTAGAGTGGGAAGCAGGCCGAGGGTGCAGCACCCAAGGCTGCAGGCCTTATCAGGACCTTGTGGGCCTGGCTTCATTGTCCTCCACCTCACCATTACTGTGGACCGCCAGGATGTCAGCTCAAAAGCTGCGTCTGGCAGGACTTTGATATCATTTAAGTCACCCACAATGCAAAAATAGCTGTCATTAGCCCCAGAAAGTGATCCTATGAAAAGAGATTTTATCCATAAAATTCAGCTCTCCTTCCATATCATTGCAACTCATATCACTAGCCTATTTTAATCTGCAAATTTTTCTATACTACATAAACTATTTTTGTAATTTTACTAATTAATTTTCCAAATTTTGTTCTTTATTGATTTTCCTTTTTATTAGTTTAATTATCAAATGTACAAAGTATGTTAGACAAAGATGAATATAACTTATGTGTTTAAGGAGCTAAATTCTGTAATTGGAGAGGGCATATATATAATGTACGATATCTAGATTTTATTTATTTATATATGCATATTATTTTAATTGGTAAATACATCTTAATTTTCATTGAATTAACATTCAGTATCTTCTGAACTATATTCAATATCAGACTATAATACAGCAGAAAAGTTAGTAGGATGGAACATTTTCATTGATAAAACTTTTAAGTACTTTATCTCACACAATTGAAATAAAAATATTGAAAGAACGTTTTTATGATATGACTAAATTATGATGACTATTAAATCCATAATTAGATCTTTTATCAAACAGGGAGCATTATTCTTAAGTTTTTTGTAATTTTATGAAAACTTTGTCAATTCAATTTTGATTTTGCTATCAAAACTGGCATTTTTTTCATTTGGACCTATTATTATTATCATTATCATTATTATATTTTTAGGGAAGGGTCTACAGGGTCCTCAGGGTCTCACTACTAGATCGGACTTGTAGTGATCTACCTTTTTACAGCCTCACAAGAGCTGGGATTACAGGGTCACGACACCATGCCCAGTCTTAATTGCCTCTTGGTGTACCCTGGAGCCGGGGCCAGCGCAGCAGGTCCGGGGATGGAACCCACGGCCACTGTGCGGGCTTGCAGGTGCTTTAATCCGCGATCCTTTCATTTGGACTTAATTTCAACCACTCATGCAAAAACAAGCCATTTTTTCTGAGAAACTTCTTTATAATGCATTTTTGTGCGGTTGTTGATATTACATAATAATTTATTAAATCAAGAAAATGGGTTGAATTGTCCACATGAGCCCCGTTAGGCTTCTACTGGCCTGAGTACAGTATTTGCAATTCAAAGATGTGGCCACTAGATGGTAACCATGGACCACACTGTTTGCACAATTAAATTATCTTGGTAGTTATTTGGGGGACTACACCCCACATAATACTAGTTTTAAATCTTTATTGCTCCAATTATTGTCTACATGTCTGCAAAGCATACTCATCTGTAAATATCTATATCAATGTACGTTTATTTTCTGTACATACATATTTAGACATACAATATGTGAAATTACTTCAGTAGTATTTCAAGGTTCATTTCTTTATACTATTCAAAATGTTGAGAGATAATAAATATGTTGCAGTATGTCCATTTCCTATTTCCTTTAATTATTTGGCTGCCTATCAATTTAAAAATGTAACTAATTGGCAGGCTAGAGAGCTCAGTGGTCTAAAACACCTGTTTAGGCAAGCCCAGGCAGGCACAGCTGGATCTCCAGCACCCCACGCTGCACCAGCCCCACCTTCAGGGTGGGCTGAGCAGGCTAAATAAATAAATAAACAAATGAAACTAAAATTACATTTAATTCTCATTTGGATGGTTTTTTTCCTGTTATAAATTGCTACTTTGCTTAACCTCAGATTGCCATTCACATTAACAAGATAGCAATAATAAGCCACTATTGTAGTCATTCTCTTTGACAGCCAGCCTATCCTGCAGAAGCAGAGGAGTGTAACCAGTGCTAATTCCCATTTGTGCTAATTCAACCTAGGCTAGAAATAGTACTAGGAAATCAAATTAATATGCATAATATGCTGTCCATACATGAAAACTCAGCAAAGGCCGTACAATAACCAATGAAGCAGATTTTAAAACTGTATTTTGTTTTTTTTTTTTTGTGATAAAGCTTTGAGGAAATCCAAGTACAACAAGATTAGACTCTTTAACTAATGAAGATAATTTCATTAACATGTGATGGAACGTTTCAGTTTTCACCTGATGGTACAACATACACTAAAGCATTCTTCCAAAAGACAACTGCTGTCCTTCCAGTGCCGTTAAGCTACCTCCAAGCAAATCTGGCCCCACTGAGGTTTCAATTTTCTCCTAAATCTGTTCCCTATTACTACTTCTAGCCTAGGTTGAATTAGCATCAATGAGAACTGGTCGCATTACTCTGTTTCTAGGATGGGCCTGCTGTCACAGAGAATGTCTACAATAGTGGCTTCCTCTTGCTATCTTGGTATAATTGACAATAAAATTAAGATAATACCATGGACTTTTCAGTATAATTGCCATTTTCTGTGCATGATTTTGTTGTCTCAACTACCTGAAAATTTATCTAACAAATATTCTATATTTCTGCACTGTGCTATGGCAAGTAGAATAGCACTACAAAATATAACAAATCAGCTGAGTACCCTAGTTCACCTGTGCCTTGTTTACTAACAACAACATTAATAGCGATTTCCACGAATACTGAGCTATTATTCTCAAGAAGTTAGAAAAAAAAAGAAAGAAAAGAACATAAAAATGAAAACTATTAGACAATAGTGTTTGTCAGATTTTGGAGGTTTTCTTTGATTTTTACAGTTTCACTAATTGATATCCTATTTCTTTTTATCAAGAGGAAATAACGTAATGAAAATTTAAAGAAAGACATTTTCAGCTTATAGTTCATAAAATATGCCAGTGAGTAGCATCAATAATGCTTGTTTCCCATTCACATTCACAAAGAAAAAAATTACTATCTCAGGAGTACAAATAAGAGCCTCACATTGTGTTAAACATTTATTTAATGTAAAACCACTTTGGAATCTGTACTATAAACATGAGATTATCAATTAAGAATCTATTTTTAAAGGGATGCCTTGCTGGGTAACAATTTAGATGTTACTGGTGGAATCATTCTCCTATAATGGAAAGACAAAAATGATGGACAGTCACTTAGCAGCTTTGCTGGGTTGAGCAGATAAAGTTATGTATTGCCATGTATTCACGTCTGCATTTCTGTACCATTTCTGAGGTAGCTCTTTTTTCTTTTCTTTCTTTCTTTCTTTCTTTTTTTTTTTTTGGCAGAACTGGGGATTGAACTCAGGCCCTTGCGCTTGAGAGGCAAGTGCTTATTCTACTGAGCTATCTCCCCAGGCTCCTGAGATAGTTCTTTGAAATGTTTCAGTGCAGTTTGAAATAGTACCAGACACTAAAAGATGCAATACTTTGTGCAGGCAGTCCTGAAGTATTTTCTGGTATTTCTTGTTTGTTTGTTCCATTTGGGAACTGGCTTTTCATATTGCTGACATTTGCATTCATGGAAATAATTAGTTGTGAACATCAAAAAAAAAAGCACTATTTGTGATTTACAAATACATATAAATGATTCAAGGTAATCGAATTTCCTTAATGCAAGTAAAATCAATGTGCAGTCATGAGCAGCAGCCCTAAAATCGCAACTTTAAATTAAAGATAATTAAACTAGTGGCTGTTACCAACACGGGGAAAAATTTCAAGTTTGGGGGAGATTTTGTTATGTTCATTGAAACACATACTAGTGAAACATCAATAAAATTGAATGTAATTCAAGCAGACATTCAATTAAACCCGTATTGCATCTAGAATATGTTAAGCTGACAGTTTTGTCTAAATTACTGATGTTTTTGGAGACATAAAACATTGGGATAAATAGCTAGTAATTACACTTTCTCAGATCTTTTACTGTCCAGTAGAATTTCAAAGCTGTTTATCTTCCCTATATTTTTTTTCTCCTTTCATGTAAAATGAGAGGACATAGACTGATACGTTTTAAGATCTTTTAAATTTTTAGGAACCTAGCCTCCGATGAATTACTGGCAAAGAAAATGTTTTGGAATGATACGGTTACTTTCATGAGATACTGAAGTAATAGGTTCTTTAGAGTGTAACAATGCAGTCTACCATGTTATTTTGGAAGGCTCCCTCTATTAGAAACAGTAAATAAGTGAAAGCCCTCTTTTAAATTAAACATGATTTATTAGGGCTATCTTAGTCAATTTCTTTTGTAATGCAAGTTCTAAAATTTAAATTCCATCAGTCTTCAGTTTTCTCTGGATTGAAGACAATAGTAAATGGTTTTCTCGGTGCCCTGGTTGTGATTACTGGGTGGACAAAATAAACAGGTAACTTCTAATAAGGAACTCAGGTATAACTGGGAGATGGGAAGTTCTTCAAAATTTATTTTAGCATAAATGTAACAGAAATATCTAAAGCTGAAACATGAAAATATCTGGAGCTGAAGCACAAAAGAAAAAATAGATTTGCCTGAAAAGAGCAGAAGAAATGATATGATATTATATATTTAAGTATGAAGAATTTTGTTGTGGTTTCAGATTTTTTAAAAGTGAACAATATAGTACAGGACACATTTTATAATGGTATTTAAAATACCATTCATTATAATAATGAATCACTCAAGAATCACATATTATAAGTGTAGAAATCTATCCACACACTAAATATTAATGAATCCACCTGAGGGTGTAGAGCTCATAACCATGCCTTCCATCAGTCCAGCTGGAGGCCTAAGCCCACAACAAAGTGTCATGCAGGTCTGCTTCATGGATGTATGCTGGAAAGGCCCAAAAGTCCGTGGTGGAAGGTAGGAAGTCTGTGCCAGCGGCATGAAGGATCTGTGCTAGCAGGCTGAGGGATCTGAACTGGAGCTAGAAAGCAGTACTCCAGGTAAGCACCAGAGCCCCCTGAAAAGTACCATAGCCATCTTCAGCAACAGTGAGATCCCAGCTTCCTGTCTCTATGAGAAAAGCCAAGTTCCCATCAGGAAAGCTTATGCAGACTTCAAGGCTGAGCAGTGCACCATCTTTCTCTTCAGAGCCAGAAACTGATGCTCAAGATGAGGACCCAAGCTTCTCCAAAGTTCACTGGGAAAGCCAGCGCAGCAGAACAGCCCAAGAGTGCTGGCAGCTTCCAACCGCTCCGACAGCTTCTCCAAACAGCATCCAAACAGCTTCGGTTCTGCCTCTATGCTGCTGACAACAACCCTCAGGTGGGCCTCCTGTACCCAGCACCACACTAGTTTAATTCAGCTGGGTGTATTAACTTGACCACCTGTTAGAAATCCACTACAAATATCAATATGCAAAAATTTATTAAGACCATCTTTTTTCTTCTAGTGAGATACTCTATTTTTGTATTTAAATTTTTTTGTTTGTTTTTCATGTATTTGGTACAGTGTCTACAGGGTCTCATTACCTCAATTGGACTTTTAGTGATTGTCCTGTTATCAGCCTCCCAAGTGCTGGGATTACAGGGGTGCACCACCATGCCTAGTCTCACCTTCTCAGCTTGCCCCAGGAGCAGGGCCAGTACGGCTCACTGGGGATTGAACCCCAGCAGCTGGGCTCTGCCTGAGCAGGTGCTTTAATCCGCTGAGCTATCTGGCCAGCCCTAACTATCTGGCTGGCCTTTCTGTTTTTACAACATTGACATCATCTCTTAATTCTCACAAAAATCTTAAAAAGTATGTGTAATTCTTGTCTTTCTCATATAATCACAAAGAAACAAAACAGCTGTGGTGAAAATAGATGAGACAAGAAAAACCTAGATTCACTCATGTAGTCAGCCAGTACTTATGCATGTTTATTTATGCTGGCTTCTTTCCTGTGAGGTGGAAATGACTATTCTCCTCTTCTGCTGCAGTAGTCCGAAGGAGGCAATGACTGGCACGCCTGTAAGGAAGGCGTTGATCCCAACACAGCGCGATCAGCACGCTGAAGATCGGAATGCTCGCAGAAGAAAGGAATGAGGATTTTCTGGAGCGAGCCATGTCATGCACCTGAAAAATGATCAGGAATTGGTTTTAGGGGAAAAAGAGAAGTGCCAAGTGTCCAAAATTAAGGCTGTTTGCAACATATTTTTGGAATTAATGTAGTGCCATACATCCAGTTGGAACCTGCATCGCTCTAGGGGAGTTTGTGATAATTTGGGATATGGTGGAAACGTGAAGTGGTGGAGTACATGAGGAGGCCTGATTATTGGAAGTGTAACCATGAAGGAGTTATTGGCACTCTAACCCACGCTATTCCTTTCCCTGGGTTAAGGTGAGCACCCTAATCCACTGTGTAATCCATAGGCCCCAGGGTACTGGGGCTGACCGGGCATAGGCTGAGAGGTCTGCATGTGAGCCAGACTAGACCTTTCCTCTTGCAGCTTGGTTCTCTCAGATATTTCTTATGACTGTGAGAGGCTGACTAAGGTCAGAATGCTGTGTGTTTGGTATTCCTAATTTCTAAATTCCTAAGCAGGTCACGGAATTTAAATTTCTTGTCCTCTGTGTGGTACTGGGAATTAAACCCGGAGGTTTTCTACTACATTTCTAGCTCTTTAGCATAGGATTTTTCTAAGTTATTAAGTCTGGCCTTCTACTCGCAATCTTCCTGCCTTTTATAAGAAGGTTGAAACAGTCCCAAGGTAGATACTAGGAGCAGCACTTTTTGCCCGAGCATAGCACCACATTAAGTTTTCAAAATTTTCTAATTGGATGACAAAGTACATGAATAGGAGGTGCAACTTTCGCCTTTCTTTCTTTCATTCTTTCTTATTTTTATGAGGGCTGTGGGACCCACAAAAAAAAATGTTGTTTTGTGTTTTGTTGATTTGTTTTTGAGATGACATCGCACTGTGTAGTCCAGGTTGGCCTTGGGCTTGAGATGACCCTCCTGCCCCTGTCTCCATCCAGATGATTGGAATTACTAGCATGCATCACTCTCCTCGGCCGCAGAACAGTTTTAAGCACAGAGTGCTCACAGTTGAATTCTTCCTTTAAAAAGTCACTAACAAGAAACCAGAAGAGCTTAGAGATGGCTGCTCCCCTGCAAAGCTTTGTGTTACAGAACTTGGCTCTGTTGCACAGTTAGTGCTGGAAAGAAGCTACCCATGAAAGCCTGTTTTAAGGCTTGCAAACCTCCACTTTCCTTGTCTCCCCTTCTTCTGAACTTAGAGCAATCAGGGTAACCTTTGAAAATATTTTGAGAATTGAAAAGGTTTTGCTATCTTGGGTTACTGAATGAGTTTGTGCATAAACCAATGCACATCCCCACCTTCCATCTCCTGTGCCACTGAACTTTACCCGAGCAAACATTAATCTTCTATTTTGTTAAAACCTAAAGAGAACAGCATTTGCCAGATAGATCATTAATAATGCTGCCGAAATAGTCCAGATAAGAGATAATCCGACCTCAGGAGAAGGAGAAAAATAAGTATCAAAATACACTAAAAGAAAGTATCAAACTTTTCTCTAATGCTTTCTGATTTGAGAACAGGAGTCATTTTTAATGATAAATACTAATTTAAAGAATGGAATAGTGAAATAACTTGAGCCAAAGAAAAAAACTGAATTCATTTGGATTTTGAGTTTCTTCAATATCTATTGAAATGTCCATTATGTAGCCCTAAATTATGGTCCACAGAATGACATAAAGAGTTGTACATAAAGAGATTGACATAAAGAGTTGACATAAAGAGATAATTTTCTGTCACGCATAGGTTCTTTCTTTTCTATTTTATTTTACAAAGTATGCACATCACTACAAATTTCTCTCTCCTACTACAATTGGATAACTATCTTATGAACACACACTATATTTACTATTTGTTGAAGAAAATTTTATTGAAAAACTTTTTTGGGGGTTATAGTTCCTTCTTTACTTTCTGTTATTTTCCTATCATCATTTTCATATTTTATAATTCTTAGACCAACCTTAATACAAGTAAAGAAAAAAGACATTTCTTTATCTGTTTTTTTTTTTTTTTTAACTTTCTCCCCACTTTGTTACCTTTTCAGTTGAGTGTTGAACACAGGAAGTCCACAACCAGATGTGGACATAGAAAAACATGCAGAAGAAGAGCAAGTCATTCAATGCGTCCCTGTTGTTGGACCAATTTCACAGGATCCCCACACAGTCCCGTGAAGAAGTCAGGTCTTGTGAGCATTTGGAAACCACTGTCCACCTAGTCTACGTGTCATAGGTGTCTGTGGTAAGTGTCCTCTTACGAGCTTAGTGTCTTGTTGAAAAACCAAACACCATGGAGGGATTGTAAGAGAGCAGAGCTACAGTGCAGGTTGAAGAAGTAGAGCCTACTGAACACAGATATCTTCTCTGATTATAAAAGTAACAGAACATGACACTTTTGCTATTGACAAAACAGTTGCTTAGATCCTGTTATTTAGGAGAAATTTAAATTGATATACTCTAACATTTTATTGAGGAATTCTTTATTTCCTCTGAACCTGGTCACGAGCAGTCAAACCAAAACCAGATAAAAGTTAGCTATGCTGGGCCATCTTCCTTATCATCTAGACCCTTCTCTTCTGTTTCAGTTATCTTCAATGTTGAAGATTACTTTCAGGGCTGATTCTTTCATTTCCCTCAATATACTTCCCACTCCACTCAGCAGGCAAGGGTACCTGAAAAATATGCTGTTTTATATAAGCCACTCTGTCAATGCTCAACTCAGTCTTCTTTCTTACCTAACATGAAGAGCTGCTCCATTTCTTACCACACACCACGAGTCCTCCGGGAAGACCATGCCAACTATTTCCTTCTCAATCTTATCCTGCCATCGGATTTCTGATGGAATTCTCATTGTGAAATCATACATACAGACACACCTACACATTTTTTATTTATTTATTTTCAATCAGATTTTATTAGTATGTATCAGATATACAGTGAGCACACTTATCATAGAGCAATGCTAACTTTGCAAGATATAACTTGCTTCTGTTTTCCCCATTCCTCTATCGTTCTATTGGTCATTGTTCTTTGCATTATTTACAAAACTTTTTTATGTATTGTTCATTGTTCCATTTTTCTTTTTACTTTTTGCTTGTTTTATTTCTTCTTTCCCCTTTCTATTCCCTCCCCATTTGAGCATTTTCTATCCTTTTAGGTCTGTATTACACTTTTGGGTGCTTATTAATTCTTTTATTGTCTTCCATTGTAAAAAAGTAAAGCATTTACTTGTGTCACTTTTATTTATTTTGCTTTGATGTAGGATGGCAAGGTGCCTCCATTTCTCTGGATATACATATTATGTTGCAGCACTGAAAAACACTTAAATTCTTGCAGACAAACAGTAACAGACATTGCATTTATAGAAGCAAACTTTGTCTATTATTTGAATGAGTTATTTATTTATTTATTTTTTATTTATTTTTGTATTACTGGTGATTGAACTCAGGACCTTGAGCTTGTCAGGCAAGCACTTATTCTACTGAGCTATCTCTCTGGCCCAACATGTATAAATTTTAAAAAGCATATACACATGTAAAAATGTTTCCTTGATGATTGCTCTTGAACTTCTGTTTTCCTTATAGATCCATCTTATGGAATTTTTTCTGCTTTCTAACATATATTTAAAATACATTTTCTACTCAGTTCTAAGTCTGATTCACTCTAGCTTGCACCTCTAATACAATTGCCAAAGTTAAGAATGTTTTCATGGTAATAAATCCAAGGTCCCCATTTAGCATTTATTGAAATAATTACCAGCTAGTGTCACATCCATCCCTAGCTTTCTCTGATATAATAGTGACCTCTTTTCTCCTCATATACCTCTCATTTTCTGTGACTAAGCGTTAGCATTCCCTAAGGCCCTGTTTCCATATTAAATGTCCAGGCTGCCCAACATTAGATTTCCACTGGTGTCTTGCATGGTGAGAATGTATGTATTAGTGTCTGTGTTCCACAAGATAAAAGGACATCACAAGAAAAGAAACAAATGAATAAGTTCAAGAAAACATTGTGAAACACAGCTCATAGAGAAGAACTTTAGCATGGGATTATTACTCATTTAGGTGAGCATAAGTATGCTAAAGCCACAGGTTCATTCTCAAAATAACTGTAAAGCAACCTGGGAAAGTATACAAGACAAAGTGGGAAAACTCATTGTGTGCTTCCACGTGGATCTGGGATTTGCATTGGATATATCTGTAGGACTTAGCACAACGTGAAAACATTAAAGCGTGTTTAGCATAATCACTCTGACAGAAATGTAGTAGATGGACAGAGCTCAGTAACAAAAGTGTTGGATTAGGATAGTGACAACTGAAAGGATTTAGGACTGTGGAGGTGTACAGGAGGATATGAATAGAAAATAATGCAAAATTCCAAGGTGATTTTGCACGCAGGATTGTTGCCAAACAGTAGAGAGTGACCTACATTATAAGGTATTTGAAAGTCCCTTCCTTCCACCCAGTCTCAGGGCTGTTGACTAAACAGCACATTCAAACGCAGGAGACAGACACTGCAATATCTCTGTCTCGTGACTCATAGGTGCTTTTCAGCTGCATTAATTGGCTACAAAAGCTCATTTAATTTCAAGCTTTCATTGTACTTTCTTTTGCATTACTGAGGAATAATGTGCTGCTAATATTTTAAAAGTTTTATTTTTTTTGTTTAACCCATCCACTGCTGAATGCAGAAATATCAGTTGCTACAGGACTTGCTTATATTTTTATGCCATGCGTTTATGTGTAATTTAAGAACTTCAATTACTAGCCATTCTGAAAGTATTTTATGTGCATATTTAAATTTATTCTTGAAGCATTAATTCAGATATTTACTATAATTTTTATAGTTACTTTTCTTTCATTTACACAGCAAGGGACTTCCGACTTATAAATGTTTCTTTGACCCTTAAGAAATATACAACAGCTTCTCCCGTCAGAGCATTCAAGGACCACAATATTTATAGCTTTTGATCTGGCTACTTAATTACAGTTTTCTTCTCTGCACCTTTCATGATATTTGTTTGTTAGTGAACATTGCAGCCCACTTGTACTTTGTGGTTTCTGCAAGAAAGAATTTACAAATCCTTTCAATGGATAATGTTGTCTCTATTGATTCACTGATACACAGTCATGACATTTAGGATTTTTTTCCCTCTGATTTTCCAGTGACTGCTCTATGGTCTGGTGAATTTTCCTTTCCTTGCTCTTGTACAAATCCATTCTTTGTCACATGTAAACATAGTAAGTTTGTATGTTCAAGGAAAGCATGGCTTTAAAGAGGCTCACCTTATTCTAGAGGTTGTGAAGTTTATTTAGTTATGGAAAACTTGTTTAATTAAGAATCAAGGTTTGCTACTTTAGAATAATGTTATAAGGCCCCCTTTTCTGCTATGAGTATTGTATTCTTTATAGGGTAATTTATAAATTTGAATCTTGGAATAAAGGCTTGGATTTGAATCAAGCATAGCTATTTGCCAGCTATGTAACTAGATGTATATGGTAAAGGCTTTTTATATTTTAGTTTTATGTAACAATATAGAGTGTGAGTCTTTTGGAATGCTAAGAACTATATTTAGAATAAATGTTAGTTAATGCCATGTTTTTGGTTTATCTACTTAACTTCAGTTTTGAGAATTTGGAATTTCCTCTACCAAAATATTTCAGTTTTTAGAGGAATATTTAACTAAGTTAATTTTTTCCAGATTTGGTGGTGCAAGTGTGTAGTTCCTCCTTTTTAGTAAAATGGAACAGTAGAATCACCAATTCGAGGAAAATTTGAGCAAATTAACAGGCTCCTAGCTCAAAATAAAATTTGGGAAAGTAGCTAATAGTAGAGTGATGCTTGTCACACACGAGGACTTAAATTCCATTGCTAGCACTATAAGAGAAGTCAAATTTTTCTATTTCGTATTCATATTGATTGCTCATTCTTTAACTTAAAATGAAAATGTTTCTAACTTAATATTAAATTTGTTGAACATTATTTCAGGTACTCAGAACCTTGTTATTTTAACTTAAACAATAAAAGTAAATTTATATTATAAAGAATTCAATTTTACTCTATTACTTAGAGGTCAATAAAATTATTATATCTTTTCAGGGGTTGGGAAGGTCTACAGGATGTTTAGGGTTCTCACTACTAAATTGGACTCATAGTGATTCACAGCCTTCCAAGTGCTGGGATTGCAGGTATGCGCCACCATGTCCAGTCTCAATTGCCATCTCAGCATGCCCTGGGGGCAGGGCTGGCATGGTAGGCCCTGGGATCGAACCCTGGCCCCTTAGCCTGTTTGTAGGTGCTTTAATCCACTGAGCTACTTGGCCAGCCTGAAATTATAATTATTAACATTTATCTCTCACAGCATCAGTCAGTTAATTAGAAGAATATTTTTAGAATGTGTGCAGTAGGACCTTATTTCAAGGTTGAGATTGAATGAGTGTTTGGCAGATTATTCTAAATCTCCTTTGAAAGTTGAATTTAGTTCAGTTGTCTGAAATAAATATAAATTCAATTTTAATCAATATCACCTATATATAAATAAAATTTATTTTACTTTTCTATCAGCTTTGGAGACCACAGAAATGCATTTGCTTTGGCACGATCCTCTGACTGAAAATTTTAAGATAGAGGTAATTTATATTCAAACACACACACACACACACACATACACACACACATTTATTCTTCCCTTCTTCTTTTTCACATTTCTCAATTCCTTCCTGTATAGTATACATAGATTACAGGCAGGAAAGACATGAGCTATTCTAGAGGAGTATGGAGGAAAAGCAATTCAGTACAATGAGACTCTTCATAAATTTTATCTTTGTAGGAGAAATCTAAAGCCAGTGGGAATGCACCAAATAGCGGGGACTTATTTCGATGGGTGGGAAAGGGTTGGTATTGGGAGGAGATGACTCGGGATGACTCTGGATAAGCAACATTTGAGCAAATGTAGTGGAAGGAAATGGAAATAGTGCAAATGCGGCTCAAGGTGAGGGAAGACTGGCCAGAGGCCGCTCAGCAAATGAATGTGGGATTATGAGCATGCTCATATCTCACTGGCCAATACATTTAGTGTAACAGGACTAGAATGAAAATCTTCTTGATGATGTAATTCATAGCCTAATTTGGGTCCAATAAGATTTGCATAGCATACTCATGTTTAAAATGTTTGCAAATAATCTTACTGTAAGAGGATTCTGTTAATCTTATTCAGTCATCCCTTATTCTGCTCAGAATATGGACTTCAGGACTCAGCTTTGCAACCAAACTACAGGATGTTTAAGGCCCTCACGTAAGATGGAAACCATTTGCACATAACCCTTACACATCCTCCCGTATGTGCTGTAGATCACATCTACAGCATATGTTATGAAGTTGACAGGGTTTAAAAATATTTGCACTGCAAGGTTTTGGACAAGTAAGAGGAGATAGTTAAGGTGAAATTCAGAGAAAAGCCCATTTCTTGCAGGTTGTAACTGGCTCTTGCTGTCTTCATTTATCACCTGGGGATGGGACTCACCCCTGAATCTTGCTTCCGGTAGTGGAGTAAGGCGTGTGCTGCTGTGGAGAGCCCCTCGCGTTGTACTGATGCCTTCTCAAATGAATTTGCAGTCCATGGAGGCTTGGCTGTTGAAGGGTCGTCAGTCATACTGTGAAGCGGCTATGCCACTGAGAAGGTAACATGCTTCCGTTCACATCCCACATCGTGTTGTTGCCATTCATTTCAGTGGTGTACATGCCCCGTCATTGTGGCAAAAAATGTTTTGTTTTTTTTTTTTCTGAACTGGAGATTGAACTCAGGCTCTTGCGCTTGCCAGGCAAGCACTTATTCTACTGAGCTATCTCTTTGGCCCCCCAAAATGCTTTCTGATAGCTTCACTTTCTAAGAAGCATTCAACTAACAGGTTAGAGCTGTTTAAAGTGGGTGGGGCAGGCAT
Source organism: Ctenomys sociabilis (assembly GCA_004027165.1). Taxonomy (NCBI): domain Eukaryota; kingdom Metazoa; phylum Chordata; class Mammalia; order Rodentia; family Ctenomyidae; genus Ctenomys; species Ctenomys sociabilis. The sequence goes on along the minus strand of PVKA01009412.1, from coordinate 38,605 downwards.
GGTAGTGCTTGACCATAAGCCCAGCACTCCAAGAGCCTGAAGCAGGAGGACCACAAACCCAAGCCCAATCTAACAATTCAGAGGGACCTGGACTCAAAATAATATCTTTCTTTTTAAAGAAGAGCAGGGACTACAGCTCAGTGCAAAGGCTCCAGCTTAGGACCCAAAAAGTGGTGCATAAACCTGGGCTTCAGAGGCAGGCTCCATGAATCTTAATTCTAACCACTTAGAGGTGGGGAGATTTCAGACAGATTACTTAATCTCCCTATTCCTGAGCTTCACTCATTAATTTAAGAAAGAAAAGATTTGTGCATTGCAGTGTATGCCTGCATCTGAGCACTCAGAGGCCAAGATGGGATTAGAGGACATCCTGGACTGCAGAGTGAATTCCAAGCCTTTCTCAACTACATAGTGAGACCCTATCACCAAAAGAAAAAACAAACAAACAAACAAGAAAAAAAAGACACCAAAGTAAGTATTTTCATCCATAGGATGATGTTGGCATAAATGAGGTCAAACATGCCACAGAATGCTTCACAGTGCCTGCCAGGTACCACACGATGAACAAAGGCAGTTGTTACAGAACAGTAATGTGCTCAGTGCTAAACGGCCCAAGTCACTGGCTCCCTACACAGTGTGAACACTTTCCAAGCACCATAGGAAAGTGCACACGTTCATTCATTTTTTAATCCATTTTCATGGTAAAGTAGGATAAATTAATAGTCAACTCACCACAATCAAAGCAGAAATAAGGCAAATGCACACAGTTACAAGATTCAAAAGTGTATTCAACAAACATTTGGTCAGAGCAGTCTTAAAGAGCCGCTCTGCCTTTTGATTTACCTGGAGCGCACACCTGGACACACCCTGGCTCAGCCCCGAAGCCCTAGCGGAAAGCATGTCCCACCTTGCAGAGATCCCTTTCCAATTACAGAAGATTTATAGATTGGCTGAACTATAGTACATGTTCAGTAAATCATTCCACATAAACCCATTAAATACCTCTACGACAGAGATCCAAGGAATAAGTAAGCAGTTCTGAGGGTTTTTTCCCTTAAATTTGATGAAAAATATACTTTCAGTGATCAAAACTAAACAACAAAACTCTTTTAATGTTAAAGTTAAATTTTGAAGTGGATTCTGAGATATTCTAAGGTGGTGGAGTGGAATGAAAGGTCAACAGGTGCAGGAATATCAACCTTCAATATCACGCAAGGGATAAACTGCTAGAATTCTTCTCAAAGTCACCAGCTCATTAGAATAAAAATAAGGTTTGCATGTGTACTCGCCAAGAAACATGAGTACAATGAAATTTTAAAGATGCTAAAAGCAAAAAGTTCAACATGTTATTTTAGGGAAGTTATATAAACTTTGCTATTAAAGTATTTTCTCACTTTTTATTTGGCCAATTTTAAATTGTGTTCTGTATCACATTTTATATGTTTTGCACATAAAAGAAACCATTTGCATATGATTTGTATTTAATCCTTGAATCTCTGTTTTGTTACTTCTTTAAGTAGCTAAAACAGAGAAATTTTTTATTATGCTGTTATTCACAGATGAGGTAATAAATAAAATCTCATAGCTTCTTTAATTATTATTTTAAGGGGGAAAAGGTGAACTAAAATAGAATAACAATGGTTAAGGCATGCCTTGAAAGTGCTTGCTCAGGGTACAAGATATGGACATAAAATTTCTCCAAATCATATTAGCACAAACCTTTTTAATGAATTAAGAGATACTCACAGTTTAGCTGCCTTATATATTTCCCCTCTCCCTACTGTCACCTTCCTAGTTCCTTTTTCCTTTGCAATATCTAATGTACATTTTAGCTCTTATTGACTCTTGGAATCACTCACATCAGAGAAACTAATGATGTTTGCATATGTGAGTCTGATTTATTTCACTTATGAGTATGGTTATAAGTTGCATCCGTTTACCTCTATAGCTGTCTCAAGTTTGTCCTTCTTTATGGCCAAGTAGGACTCCATTGTATAAAAACACCACACCTGTTTTATCCATTCTTTTGTTGATTGATACTTGTAGTATCTAAATCTGGTACAACAATGGGTGCACATGTATCAATGTGGTATGATATTATTCTTCTTGGAAAACACTGAGAAGGGAAATAGTTGGGTCAAATACAACCCCAATCCTAGTTTTTTTTTTTTTTTTTTTTAGGAATTTCCACACTGATTTCCAGTGTTAGCACCACTGTACACTCCCACAGAAGTAGAGAGCCGCTCTAGCATTTATTGTCAGATGCTGTCATACAGGATGGCCTGCTCCTGATGTTGCAGTCAAAGCCTGCTTAATGTCGACTGTTGCTCTCCCTGGAGGTGGGCTGCTGCCTTCCCAATCATTGCTGTGTAAGTTCTACTGCCACCATCAGCCACCTCTGGTGAGTCCGCAACCTCCTCAGGTGAGACGCGGGGCAGGCGCTGGGTACCTTTCTGCTCAGGCCTCCAGTGGTGTGGAGACAGCCTGGGTTGCATAGCTCTGAGGGCAGGACTGTTTAATGCTCCACACCTTTGTGGAGCCATAGTTCACATGGGAGGGGCTAACTGCTCCATTCACTAGGACCTTTGTATTCTTTAGTCCTATTCCTGGCAGTGCCACCCAGTGTTCTCCCGTATGGAAGGAAAGGCAAGGAAAGAAAAAGGAAGAGAAAAAAAAAAAAAAAAAGAACAACAAAAAACTGAAATCTCACCTGTCATCAGGGAGGGATCAATTCCTGTGGGTGGAATTTCCTGCTGGACTGTAGTGTCTTCTGGTTGCAGGAAGGCAAAAGATACTAGGACCTTCATATCTCCAGTCTAATCTGTATGGCTTGATTTAGCCACACTATTTTAGTTTATCTTTCTTTTAAGATTCAAAGAATATAAGGGCCAGCCAATAACTCAGCAGGTTAAAGCACCTGCAAGCAGGCGCAGGGGCCAGAGGTTCAATCCCCGGGCCTGCCCTGTCAGCCCTGCTTCAGGGGGCACACTGAGACAGCAACTGACTGGATGTGATGGCACACGCCTGTAATTCCAGCTCTTTTTTTTTTTTTTTTTTTTTCTATAGGGTCTCACTATGCAGCCCACATTCATAGTGATCCTCCTGCTTTCTACCTCCCTAGTGCTGAGATTATAGGTGCGCACCACCACGCCCAGACTCCATTGCTGGCTCAGTGCACCCAAAGGCGGGGCCGGCGAGGCACGCGGAACCAGGAATTGAACCCTGGTCCCTGCGCTTACCTAAGCAAGCTCTCCTGCACTGAACTATATTGCCGGCCCTAATTCCAGCTCTTGGGAGACTATAAACAGGTGGCTCACTGCGACTCTGATCTAGTAGTGAGACCTTAAACACCCTGTAAACCCTTTCCTAAAATTAAAAAAAAAAAAAAAGATTCCACGAATGGTGGGCAGGCATCGCAGTGTGGAGATCCACCAACACCAAGAGGGTTGGATAACAGCTGTTAAGCCCTGCATTCATGCTGTGTTTGATCTATTAGGCACTTGCATCAGATTGATTTTGGGGACAGGCTGTATGTCCCTCTCCTTTCTTCTAATTACCTATGGATTAGTTGAGTTTCTCTAAGTAGTTCTGAACAAACCTCCTCTATTCCACCATGTTGTCTCTACAACTTTGCCCTTCAAGCATTGCCCTTCATATTTCTTACTGCTTTTAAATTTTCAATCTAACAAACAGTTATTAGTGATATTTAAATGTCAAGTGATAATAATGCTAAATGTATTTTACTAAGATAACAAAATTGCTCACAAATGAATCTGAAGTGTAGACTTCCTGTGGTGGGAGAGGGGCCTGAAGAGAGAAGACTGATGACTTAACCAACACAGCTACTGACACAGAGGAATCAAAAGTCTTTGAGAGAAAATTGGAAAGCAGACATGGAAGGAGTACAGTTTCAAGAGTAAGCTTGGTTTTTGTGAAAAATTAAGTCTTCATAAATGGACAACTCAGGATAAGTGCTAGCCCTTAAGGAAAGCATGTGAATCTTTCCTCTTAATCTCCCTACCTTCTTCTTTCCCTCCCTCCTTTCCTTCCTTTTTTCCTTCCTTCCTTCCTCTTTCTGGTGTGCCATCTTACTTGCTCTTGTTCTTTTTGTTTCTGTTTCTGTGTCTGTGTCTGTCTGTCTGTCTGTCTGTCTGTCTTTCTCTCTCTCCCCCTTCCCAATCCTCTTCCTTTCCTTCTCCTCTTTCTCCTTTTCTTCTCCTTCTCCCTCCTTTTCCCTCCTCCTCCTCTTCCTCCTGCTTCTCCTCCTTTTCCTCTTCTTCTCCTTCCTTCCTTCCTTCCTTTCTTCCTCTTCTTCTTCTTCTTCTTCTTCTTCTTCTTCTTCTTCTTCTTCTTCTTCTCCTTCTCCCTCTCCCTCTCCCTCTCCCTCTCCTTCTCCCTCTTCCTCTCCTCCTCCTCCTCTTTCTGTTCCTTCATCTGCTCCTCGTCCTTCTCCTTCTTTTTTCTATTCTGGGGATTAACACCAGATTTTTGATGCTGGTCTGTATCGTCAGGTCTATTAATTTACAGATAGGTTCCTGGGAAGTCATTAAGTTTCCTGTTTGAGCTTGACTCTTGATCTCAGGCACACCAAACATTGGGATTACAAGCATCCAGTATCCTCTCAGACAGTAACTTCTTTTCTTGCTTGGAGGAAAAGACAGAACTACTTCAGCTGGCCTTGAGACTGTACGGTCGGTCTTTTTCACATATCCTGCTGTCGGCCTATCTTTTGCCTCTTTTCTCAGTGCTTTATTCTGTGTGTATTCCTTGTTTTGACTTTTGTCATTGGCTTATCCTTAAATTTCATTCCTCTTTTCTCTGCCACATGACCTCATATTCTTTTCTGAGTCAGTGTAATTCTCCGTTAATGACATCTTAAATTCCTGAGAGGTCAAATCCTGCTATTATATCTGACATCAGTAGCCTGCTCATGGTGTCTTTGATAACCACTATCTTTAGTAGATGGGGTTCTGTAAAGGCGGGGTTTTGCATATGAATCAGTACACAGTTCATATTCTTTAAATAAATTAATGAGACAGTTTTACTACACCTTAACAAGACAGATTCAATAAATTAATACATTGCAAACTGTTTTCATACTGTTTTGGTATTTTACAAGGAGCATACATGATATACTTGCAGATATCATTATAGCAGATGTCACTTATCAGCAAATTAAGAGTGTAGCTGTTTACTTATTTTTCATACATGAATTATATCAAAAATTCAATAATTATTTTCCTAGTGGATGACCATAGTATTAGAAGCTGACATAATATCCTGTCCACCCACCATCAGTGCAAATCTTGCCTCTCATAGGATTACGTAGAAGCACAGCGTTATATGCATACACATTATGATTTTTTCTTTCTATATCCCTTTCTTTGTCTACACCTGTCAAAGGTGGGCACTCCATTGTCATTCAACTAACTTCGGTGTTTGAACTCGACAATACAATCCAACACAGTCCAGCATTACACAACAATAGTGAGTTATTCAAAGAAGTTGTCGACCATAGCCATTTTGCAGCTCAGCTTAGTATTATGGCCCCGCTATGTATACTTCATTTTTTATACTTTTCTGCTGGATGGTTAAGACCTAGATAGTGCAAGACTTATTTACCAACACATGTACTTTATGTTTCTTATGTGGTCTTGTTAAGGTGTAGTAAAACTGTTTGATTGATACTTGTGCTTCAATAAAATAAAAAATAAATTAAAAACAATAATGAGTAATATAGATTTCTACATGCAACTATTCTGTAAACCTTTTCATGCTATATACATGCATTCAGAGACACAAATACATGTATCTGCCCTGCTGGAAGTGAGAGTTTGTTTCTTTCTAATGCATAGAAACATGATAGAATAAACTCATGTTGCTTTGCTGTATTTATCCAGAACCCTCATAAATTGTTACATGGGCTTAAGGTGTGAGATTTAACTCTTCCCACAAATGTATAGGCACAAGATCTCCATGGGTACAGTTAAGCATGATATAACTAGAGCATTTATTCAGTCATCCAGTAGTTCACCAATTATCTACTAAGTTCCTCCTCAATGTTAGGCATCGTGGTTTATCATATTTTCACATATATTCTCCAACTGGTGTAGTCTTCAGTATAAATTCCTCCACCCATACGATGGAAAAAAATTTCTGGAGGTCAAGATGGCTACTTTGCAATTTCAGAACTGCCAGTTTATGATGTTTTTACCACTAGACCATCTTGTGATGTAAAGTTAAAAACAGGAAGAATGTAAATAAATGCCACCACTATAAGCTTTGCCTTCTGCCTGAATTTAAATCATGATGCTGTCCCTTATAAACTGATAAGCAAATTATTTAAGCTTTTTGAACTGCAATGTCATCATCCCAGGATACCTGTGTCACAAGTTTATGTCATGTACACTGAGTGCCTGGCATACTGCTTATCATAAAATTGGACTTAATTAAGGTCTCTACTTCCTTTCTCTGTGACTCAATACTAATATTTAAACTTTCTAGCATTTCTTATGGTTTTTACACTGAAGAATAATTTTTATATACCTAAATGCTACTCAATAAAAGGTAAATTCAAGTTTCAAAAAAAAATAAATTAATAGATGAAGTAAAGTGGGTATTGAGTTATAATGTAGGAGTGGGATTAAATGTGTTACTTCAACTTATTACTTTTAGTAATACAGCTATAATGAAGATAGGAAGGAAAGAAATGTAACAGAAAGAAATTTAAGATTGAGGCATTTTCAAGATAGACGTGATTCACCATGTTTAAATGATGAAGTCAAAGAACATTGTGTAACACACACGCGCGCACACACACACACACACACACACACACACACACACACAAAACGCCTCCTCACTTGCTGGGAAAATGTTGGCAAACATGATCTTTAGGCCTCTCTTTTGACACTTGCAACCTTTAAAAATAGGGTGTTTGTTTTTTCACTGTTGAATTGACTATAAATGGTCCCAAACTCCATGCATAGCATCTTTTTACTGCGCTGTCTTTCTCAGGTTTTCAATATAATGGTTTGTTGCTCTTGAGATAATAGTTTGAAAAATCATACAAGCTGTTGAAATATTTGCATGGTGATTATATGCTAAACAGCAGCTTGGATTTTCAATTTCCATCTGCTTCAACCTAGTAAGTGTAAGAGGGATTATTATTATTATCATCATTATTATTGCCATTGCAATTATCTGAATTCCAAATTAGGAAGCAGACAAACTGCATATAATCTTTAGATGGATAAAAATAATTTTGCTGAGAGGAAATTTTTGTTTTACATAATAAAGTCTTTTGAATTTAATTCTCTTTTCAATTTTAAAAGGGCACATTTATTCAAGTGTAAATAATATGCTCATGTCTGTGACTAATGAAACCATTTTGAAATAATAAATTAGTCTGCAAAGCATTCAGCATGTGTTCTTTTTAACACTTTGCCCTTCAGTCGCTTGGAAAAATGAAGGTACAGCCCCTCTTTGCTTATAGTCATCATTTATTTCTAAAAATAGAAATACTTCACTAATGTGAAACAACTTTTGTTACAGATCTGAAAACCAGCATAGAAATACCTAGGGTTTCTGTAAGTCCAAAGTTTCTGAATATAACTCTGGCAATTTGTTTCATGTAGCTGCAGTGCCTTCTAGCTTTACATGGGTCTTTGTACTATTAATTTATCTGTTACAAAGTATTGATTACTTTGTACGATCAGAACTTGTTATTCATTTGATTTCAGTGGAATTATAAGGAACTAGAGGAAGTTTAGAAAACTTTTTATTGACCTTTGACTTCAGTTTGGTTCAGGGATGTTTCTGCAGTGTTTCCTCCTCTAACTCTGAAATATGCAAAGTTTAAATTTGGTCATAGTATAGTCCTTCCAAAGGTAAAGTGTATGCAATATATTAATTTTTTCAATATATTAATTTTCAAGGTACATAAAATTATAAAGAGTGTTTGAATAAGGAAAAAATCTGCTATCCTGTAAATAGTTTGGAAAAGGGATAGTTAGATATTCTTTTGGCACTAAAATTACTAACCCTTATCTGTGCGTGGATGTAACATTTTGCTGAGGTATGAAGATTAAAATGTAACTTTCAGAAGCTCTGTAAGTCCCAAATTTCTAAGCTGCTCCTGCTGCTCGTGTCTCCTTTTACTTCTCTACCAGTGCTTGCTGCCTCTTCTATGAAGCATCTTCTGGTCCAAGCAGTCTTCCCTCCCCAGAACCTCGCAGCTGCTGTTCTCTGTCCTCTGCCTGATAAGAATTCCCTGCCCTCCATCTGCACCTGGGTCACATTGGCCTTTTTGACATTTTGCTGTTGCTTGCTCAGAAAGGATATCTCTGGCTGTAGAAATTAAATTCTCTGACTGTAGAAATTAAGTATGAAAATACACTGGCTCATCACATCATATCCTTTGTTTTCAGGTCATATGAAATATTTTATAGTCACATATATGCTCATGTTATCCAGGTCAAGTAGCGTCCTGTGTTCTCCTTACTTCCTCTAATTCCACCAGACTTAAACCTTGACTGTTCTGTTCTCTGATGTATCCCACTGCTTAGTTAGGTGCTTGTGGCTTGTTTGTTCATTAATACATATTCACTGAACAAAGAAATAATTCACAGTGAGAATACATGTTTTCATGGTGGGACTACGAGTGTAGGTTGAACAAATATTAGTTCAACTGCATTTTTCCAAATATCTCTCCTTCCTTATTTTTTTTTAGAAGAGAGTGAACTTGAGCACTACCTTTCTGTCTTTGGGGTCTTGAAACAAACTGTGACTCTAAGACTTCATCTTGCATTGAATTCTGGAGTTTATATGCTTTATTTTTGTTAAAGAAGCAGTGCCTGACACAAAATAAACACAAGCAAATTCTACTTCCAAAATGATTAATGATTTGATTTTATCAATATCAAATCCAGCCAAGCATTCAACATTCACCTCATTGATCACGGAAGCAAAATGGAAGTTTGTATTCTGAACTGTGAATTGGCCTAGGACCCCAGCCAGTCTCTATATGGTTTTGCATATGAAGAAGAAAATAAAGAATGCAATGATTTGTTTTAATAAATAGCAATGAAAGAAAAATTCTTAAAATATAGTGTAAGTGATAATAAAATGTTTAATACTGAAAACATTACTCAGATGTAAATAAGCAAATCAGCTGCAACTCTCAGTAAAGTCTTTTGGAAGTGAAATTTGTCATCTATATAAAATAAATACCCTAAAAGTTTTCAATAATTCATCATTCATACTGAGCCACATAATTATCAAAGGCCATCAGGGATATCCATTTTCCTTAGTGAGTGTGTCAGGAATGAACTTTTGGCCTCAAAAAATGTGCCTGAACAAGACAGATAAAGGTTATTTTCTTCATTTGAAATTGTCACTGCAAAGGTTAGGGGGGCAGACTCTGGGAATCTCTGATAGCAACTCTCTTGTCAAGAAGCTGAGTTTCTTAGGAAATAGCTGCTCCGAACGGCATTAAGTCAGAAGTTTTAATCTTTTCAAATGTAATTGGTGTGCATTAGAAATATGTCACCAACACAAATGGACTTGAGTTATTTTGATTGCTTGTCTTGAAATGGCAATGGATTAATTATTTAGGTCTGCACCAAGAAAGTATCAAGCAATAGTCCCTCAACTGAGGAGGAGGCTGCGAGTCCTTGAAGTGAAGCTGCCCTCTATTTTGATGTCTGTGCTCAGATGCAAACTGATAGCCAAAGCGTGTTATCTAACAAGTAAGTATTCAGCTCAAAAGTTAGTGAAATGTTACGTATCATATTGAATTTAGAAAAGAAATACATACATACTACAAAATTATTTTCTGAAATGTTAGGATTTAAAATGAAATATTGAATTTCTGGAATCAATGCTGAGCATTACATACAATAAAATTATGAAATAATGTTTATTATGTGAAATGTATTTTAAATGACGTTTTAAATTATACATACATCTTGAGTGTTCTGAGTTTAAAAAATATCAAACTGGTTTCTGATCGAGGTAAATTCACATGATAGAAAATTAATAATTTCCAAGTAAACAATTTAGTGACCTTTTAGTGCCTTCATAATGTTGTAAAACCACTATCTTTATCTCCAAAACATTTTGTCATCCCCCCAGTCTGAGCATATTAAATAACCACTACTCTTTGTGCAGCACCTCCAGCCATGGACCATCACCAGGCTTAATTCTGTAGCTGTACATCTGCATATTCTGAATATTTTATATGAACATACACGTCACCTACAGGCTCATCCACACTGTAGCCTGAATCAGCAAAGTTCTTCTTATATGTCTCAGGTATCACAATTTGTTTCTTCATACCCATGATGGATACTTGGGCTATTTGGCGTGGTTAATTTTGCTGTGAGCATAGGTGTATACCAATTTCAATTCATTATTCTTTCTTTTAGATACAACCTATATTCTTTCAGGTGAAAGCTATGACAGGTTTCTGGAATTTTGGGGCCATATAGTTACTTTCTATTCAATTTATGAGAAGCAGCTGAATTTGTGGTTTTCTTTTTTGGTTTTTTCTTTTGGTATCAGGAATTGAACTCAGGACCTTGCACTTGCCAGGCATTGAAGTCACTGAGCTATCTCCCTGGCTGAATTTGTTCTATAGTAGCCAGAACATTATCACAACAGCAATTATTGCGCATCTCTGTGACGCTGGCTGTTTTCTATTCATCATGTCTTCGTAGATCACAGTTACAATGCATGGATCTTCTTTGAATACACACATATATCACACATGTATCACATTGTAACATAACAGTATCGAGGTTGCTGTACATTGATAATTAACATATATCCTTAATATAGCTATTGCTATATCAGCAACCATTTTAATTAATTTTGAGAAAGTGTCCCTGCGTGTTGTTCAGGCAGGTCTTGGACTTGTGATACTCCTGTCTCAGTGTCCTGAGAAGCTGGGATGAGCGGTGTGGCCCATCTTGCCAGGCTACAGGACTGCGGGGTGCGTGTGTGTGTGTGTGTGTGACACAAATGGCTGTTTAGATGCCATCATTAGTTAAGGATGGGACTATCTCCTGGTATTTTATTGGAGTCTCCAAATTCCATTCCATGCTTCTTTTACTTACTGATTAACAATAATGTGCTGAGGATTGGGCTTACCTCTGGGCATGGGGCTGACTGTTGTAACATTCCTGCTCATTCTTATGCTGATGATTGGTTTTGGGACAAAAGTACGCCAACTTGCAGAGGAGAGGCTTGATAGAAATGTTTTTGAGGGTACAATTGTTTTCTGAGCCCACCAAAAATTTTAGATGCTTCCAGAACAAAATGAAGGCATGTATTTCAGAGACCGAAGAATGCGCTGTTCACTCTGCACTAGTGAAACTGGTCTTCATTACTTTTATCTCATTTCTCATGTTTTCTCTGTACCCTAACCCCAGGGGTACAACGCAGAGGTATACTTAGCAAACGCTACCCCAAAGGCAGCTTGTCATATTGGCAAAAATCTGAGCTTACAAAATATGCCTAGGGTTGGGTTTATAGCTCAGTAGGGCAAGTGTCTGCCTGTGTAGCACAAGGTCCTGAGTTCATTTCCTGGTACCAAATAAATAAATACATGAATGTTTACTTTTTATTATTGTTTTGGAGGAACAGAGGATTAAACACATGAATTTTTAAAAAAGAAAAAATACTCCTAGCTGGGTGTGGTGGCACAGGCCTGTAATCCCAGCACTCGGGAGGCTGAGACAGGAGGATTGTTATGAGTTCGAGACCAGCTTGAGCTACAAAGTGAGCTTAAGGCCATCCTGAACTGCATAGTGAGACCCTGTCTCAAAAAGACATAAAAAAACCCCATAAAAAAAAAATACTCCTATAAGGCAAACCTGATCAGGGTATTAGTCATACAAATAATATTGCAAACAATAATAAAAATATTTCTTCCTTTAGAGGATGTGTAAAAATATATTAGACTCGTACAGAATTATTTCTACATAGACATTTACCCCTTTGTAAGCAATGAGAATAGGCCATCTCCTACCAGCATGGGAGTTAACAGGAGGCTGCCCTGCCCCTACGGCCCCTCAGGCAGGTTAGAGCAATTGAGAATCCTAAAGAAACTTGGTGCTGTGGTCACAGAGCACAGAGAGAAAGAGGGCCCGAGCCCTGCTTACATTTTCTGAACCAATAAATCCACCAACCCTGAAGCCCACCTTTCTTTGGACTCCTGACACATAAATGATAAATCACACATCACTCATATCATTTTAAGCTAGTCATGTCAAAGAACACCCTTACTGATCAATCCTGACAGCTAAATTTAACTTCTTCCCCTTTTCAGATTCCTTCCCTGGGGAAACTCCTGCACCTAGAAACTGCTATGAAAAGGCAGTAGTGTGATGGAATTATGTTCCTTCTTACTTTTTATGCATTCTGCTGCTCTTTGATATTTGAAAGATTAAAGGTAAAATGGAAAAGAATTGTTGAGGGCTTTTTAAAGCTAGCTTATTTTAGCTAATAAATATTTACTGATGAAATAAGCAGAATTTTAGATTATTTTGATATAAATATTGAAAAATCTAAGAAAGATTTCATGTATTTATTTATTTATTTGGTACAGGTCTTGCTATACAGCTTGGACTCATATTCATCCACCTGTCTCAGCCAGTGCTAGGATTGCAGGTGAGCATGGTTTCGGTGGTTTCTGTGGTAGGCACAAGACACCCAAGGTTCTGGGCCCTGTGCGGCATGTGGTATATGAGGACCAAGCCTGGGTAGGTCCTTGTGCTTGGCACTTAAACTGCTGAACTATCTTCCAGCCCGATGTAAACATTTAAATTGTCACCAAATGAATTGAAATATACTAATGAAACCTTAGATTTTGATGGAGTTTTTTTTTTTTTTTTTTTTCTGGCTCGGGCTGCCTTTTTTTTGGAACCGGGTATTGAACTCAGTCCCTTTTGCTTGCCAGGGAAGCATTTATTCCACTGAGCCATCTCACCATCCCTCAAGTTTGTTTTATATCAAATAAGATTTTCATTTATCCTTGAAAATCAATGAAATGCATCAATCTTCTACTATGACTATTTTGGAAGCTTAGATATCAACTTCTTAAAGACATGAGAGAATATTTTCTCAACTTGTATGTGGTCTATGTAAAGACTTTACAAAAGAATCAGAATAGCTCTACTGATATAATTAGTTTTATAAAGTAATGCTGAAAATATATTTATGAACACTTGATGTAAACATTTGTAATGTGTCTTAGTACATGTTTTGTGTATTCAATATACAATCACATTTTAAAATATATTTGTTCAAATAAACAGTTATCATAGCTTTGTGGGTTGGCTTGTGATTAAATTTCTGCAGAAAGTCATTCAACTGGATTGCAGGACAGATATTCTCTATAGAAGAGGTAATACATTGCCCATGTAACTCTTTTTTTTTTTTTAATCAACTCTGATATTCTTTTTCCATTGGAAGCATTTAAACAATGAACTTTTTTAATATTAATAAAGCTTTTTTTAAAAGTAATTTTGTTGAGAAACAAATAATGACACAGTTTCAAAGTTGATTAGCAGGACAGTCTCAATAATTAATACATTGCATATTGTTGTTTTCTTAGTGGTTATTCATAGTACAAGATACAGAAATGACATCCTGTCTACAACTCTATTAGAAGAAATCTTTCTGTTCATTGAATTAAGAGAATGTAACTGTATGTCTATCTTAACTATTTTGAATATACAGATACAAAATGGTTGTTCGTTTGTATCCCCCGTTTTTTGTTTAGTTTTGTCAGAAAAAGGTATTCCATTGTCATTTAAATATTGTAGGTGCATGAATTCAGCAAAACATTCCAATATAATCTAGTAGTCCTTAACAGTAGTGAGTTATCTGTAGGACTGCCAATGCCAGAAGTTGTTGACTTGAGCCTTTTACAGCTCAGCTATAAAATAATATATTTTTGCTTCTTATACTTTATTTTTATACTTTTCTGCTGAATGGTCAAGACTAGGCGAGTGAATTAAGTGAATTAAGTCAGGCATTCATGATTTAATTCCTCCTAGGCAAGCCTCTGGACTTGTCCCAGGTCTTGCGTGTCTGTGGATGGCTATGTGGATGGAAAATATTTCTCTGAGGACTATATGTGTCTGAGTCCTACCAAGTTGCTACTTCCCATGTGGGTTAACTGAAGACAACATACAGCCCTCTTTACAAACTATTCTAAGGCACTTGATGGCTCTTTTTTTTTAGTTTTTAGGTAGAATCAATATTTTTGAAGAAGTTTATCAATACAACTTGCATATACATAATGATCACATTCATCATAGGAAATTTGTACCTGAATATGATGCATCTTATTCTTTCTGTCCAAATCCCCTCCCTTCCCTTCTACTCTTCTCCTAATACACTTAGGTGCCATCTTATCTCAGTATTATTGTTTTCTTTTGCCTTCCTTCTTTCTTCCTCCCCCCTCCTTAGTTTCTCCCACTTTTTTTTTTTTTTAACAATTTCTTGCTATTTCACAATGCCTCTTATAGAATTAATCATTATTTAGACTTTTAATTTCTCATAGAAGAGGAACAGTGCAAGATTTATCCATGAATGCCTGACTTAATTCACTTAAGAATGTGTCCTCTCTTCGTTGTTTAATCCTTAAGCTCTGTTTCTTTCCACTTAATGTGTCTGTTATACTTTTTTAGCCTTTATTTCTTCTTTTGAGTTCTTAGACTAGGAAGACAATATGGCATTTACATCTTGCATAACTGTATCTTTTAATCTAAGCAACAAATTTGACAATAAAAGTAGATAACATATCAATCACTGTTAATCAGCTATTCTTGTTCTGAAATCTGTAATGTATGTGATGTTACATGTTACCCTGTTTCTGTCTTTGCTTATGTTTTTCTTACCCTTGTTTTTTAATCTTCAAAATAAAAGGAAATTATAATTTAAAAAAAAGAGGGGCTGAGGAGATGGCTCAGTAGAATAAGCACTTCCCTGGCAAGCGGGCCTGAGTTCAATCCCCAGTTCTGCAAAAATAGAAAGTAAATAAAAAATAAAAAAGTAATGTGGTCTAAGGTGCATCCATATACCACAAAATGTCACAAGCTTATCCTTCTTTATGGCTGAGTAGTAATCTATCGTATAAAAGACCAGATCTTCTTTTTACTCATTCTTAGCTGATGGGCATTTGTGCTGCTGTTAAGGTCTAGTTATTAGAAATTGTCATGTGCGGTACTATTAACATTGGGGTACATGCATCACTGTGGTAGGAGGTTTTGAATTCTTCCTGGGAAGATGCCCAGAAAGGAAGACCTGGGTCAAATGGAACCACTGATTCTAGTTTTTGAACAATCCCCACACTGATTTTCACACTGATTATAGCATTCTACACTCCCACCAACCATGGAGAAGAGTCTCTAGTCTCCACAGCTCCACTAACATTTGTTTGTAGTTGATTTCTTAATGACAGCCATTCTCTCTGGAGTAAGTCAGAATCTGTGTTGCAATCACATCTGTTGAGTGACCAGTGATGTTGAACGTCATATTTACTTGACATTTGTATTTCTTCCTCTGAGAAGTATATTTGCACCTCAGGTTCCTATTTCTGGGTTGGGTCTTTGAATCTGGGAAGAGGCTTTACATTTTTAAATTCTTTATATGTTCTAGATATCAGTCCTTAGAGAGACAACTGATAAATTTTCCTCACCTTTAGCTTGTTTTTTAGTCTGTTGGAAATTACTTTTTCTATCAAAAGCTTTTTTAAATTTAATTTTTATTTTATAGTCAAGTATATTGGTACAATCTAGAAATGCATAAGAATCACATTCATTATAAGAAGTTCGTAGCTGTACACAATCTATATCTCAGCTTCTCTTGTTTCCCTACACTCCTCCTTTCTCTTCAACCTCTCTTCCCTTCCATATTTACAAAGCTGTTCCCATTTTTTTCCTTTTTTCTCTCGTTTTTCTCCTCCATCTCCCACCTCAACAACCCTTCCCCTTTTTGCAATTACTTCCTATACCACACTATCTGTCATATATTTTGGTTCTTAATTATCAGCTATTCTTGTTTTGAAAATCAGTAACGTATGCATTGTTACAGTGTTACCCTTCACATAATAAGCAGTATGCAGATAAACTAAATTGGCCACATACCAATCACGGGTCTGCATTGGAAGTGCTCGCAGCCCAAGAATTTCTGAATATTTTTGATTCAGGCCTTCTCTAGACACAGGTAAAGAAAACAGAACACCACTGGCATGCATCTATTTCATGCTTGTGTTTGAATCTTTAGGTGCCATTCTAAGTGCTGTTATTCTTACATGTGACAATTTTCTAAGTTCAGCCCTGTTCCTTCATTAACAGATAAGAAAACCAAGGTTTGTTGCTAAATATTACCAGGCTAAAAAGCCACACTGACGAGCTAAACTTATTTTGTTCCAACATCTACTTTTCCTTCTATTATACGATCGAACACCAGATAGAATTCAAATTTTAAAAATCAGCATCAATTTTTTATTAATATGGCAATTTCCTTCATAAAATGACACATCCTAAAAATTTCAAAAGGCACCATGGAAGAACCCTTAAATAAATTATGAAAGTATAGAAATAACAAACCTTCATTACTGACATGCAGCCTACTTGGTCTGAATGCACGAACATGCATACGTGTGTCTATATGAAGTGTGTAGCAAGACTGATACAGACCGATGATTGGTATGTGGCTACTTAGTATATTTATGTCCAATTGACAATATAAAATTAGGTCTATTTGCAACCTTTCTGTACTCAGTCAAACCAGCAGACAAGATAAGGAAATAGTAACGAAATATGTCAGTCAAGAAAGAAATACAAGCAAATATTCTCACTTTGTTCAAATAATGTTCTGACAGTGAGAGGTGTAGGCATAGAAATAGCTGTGGATTTTAGAGAGATAACATAATTCTATAAAACATTTACACTAATTTTATAATGTTCTTTTAAACTGAGTTACTGATTTAATACTTAAATCACTTAATTTTATCTAGAGGTAATATCTACTCAATAATCAGCTGAAATTCTCAAAATATTCATTTTGATTTTTTTAAATTTATCATTACCCAATGACTGTATATTATATTTTATTATTAATGTGTGTGTGTGTTTGTCACTACATACTTCAATCTTGAGTTTGTATTGAAACTTCATTTCAAGGTGATATATTTACTTGAAAATTAGCAAAACAACATATATTTATCACCTAGTAAACCAAAAAATTTCTCCAACCATGTGTACTTTGATTTTCTAACTCTATTAGGTCTATTTCTTTCTATATATTATTTTCCTTTTATTCAGAAAAATTACTCCAAAACAATAGACATAGAACAGAAAATGAGCTTGAACTTAAGTAGGCCATATGTGGATTCTTGAAGGTGTTAAATGTCACATGGGGGATCTAGACAGAAAGGTGCTATCCATCATTAGCTCTCCCTGAAGGTGATCAGAAAAATGCATACTTCAAATTTTATGATCAATAATCTGTGTGCAGGTTATTAAAACTGATGCATATTGTAAAGAAATAAGAGCTCCAACCTGGATCTTAATAAAATGAAATGAGTACATTATTAAATATGTGCCTTTATTTTATTGCACTTAAATTCTATACATTATCTATCAAGTATATTGATTATCCATGTCATTTCCACTTCTGATTATTGAATAAATATGTTGAATACATTCTTGCTTATTCTTTTTAATGTTCTGTGAATTTCTTTAATTGATTTGACTTTCCTATTTCAAAATCAAAAAAATCAGTCATTTATGTTGATTTTTGTCACCTGTATTATTCAGCTACGTTGATTTTGTACTATCTATGATTTTTTTTACATAAAGCATATTTTGAGAAAAACTAAACAAATATGGAGAAAGGGGAAAAAATGAGAAAGAGAGAAAATAAAATGAGAGAAAGAGCCTGCAAATTAAAGCAAGAGTATATTACAAGACTGGGGTTAGAACAACAGAGGATTTCAACTCAAAACCTCTATATAAGGCTGAAAACAAGAGATACCGCTAAATACATAATCACTGAAAAATACTCTGGAAAGTTCTTTAAAATCCTTAGAAAATGTTTAAGGATTCTTCATCACATACATAACAGGGCCCAAAGTCTTAACATTTTATTAATATCTTCCCTACCACTACCTAGAAAAGTTGTATCTAAAACTACCTTGCAATTCTTCCATGGGAATGGCCTAAATATAGCTATCACTTAAAAAAATTAGGGGAAATCATATATTCTGTTTTTCCTCTTCCTTCCCCTATCTCCAGCTAATAACCACAAAACTGACTTTTGTGCTTCTTCAACTGCTAATCACTTAAAACATCTCCTTTTTATCAGTTCTGACTCTGTTCCTTAATGCGCGAGAGACGTCTGCTTGCAGGCACTTGGGCAGCTGGTTCTTTTCTCTCTTGCTCCTCTCTCTGCTGTGTCTGAGCCATTTCTCCCAGCTGTACTTCTCAGCAAAGAGACCTCTCCTTCCTGGTCCCTGCTCTCCACCGCATGGGGAACTGGACATCCATAAGGGGTTAGACTATTTATGTTATGCTCATGAAATGAATCTATGTCAAACTCTTCCAAATAATTTATGAAGTTCTAGTACTGTAACCTCTCTTTTATTTCTTTTGTTCTTTCTTCTTTTCCCACCTTTATTTTATTTTAAAGAGCAAAAGCAAAAGCAAAAAAAGGCAGAAACAAAGCAACATATGGTACAATACAAATGGTAAAGAATTTCAAAGCAGGAATAGAAAATAAACAATAGTTGTTACACTATGTATTGTTCCCATCAAATTTGTGGTTCACATTAGCAGATACAGGTATGTAAAATTGGTCAGACAATTAAACATTAACTCTTCCTTTCAGCAAACTTTATTTTTTTCTTGTCCTTTTAATCTTTACTTTTTAATTTATTTTAAAGAGAGTATAATAATAATTGATATATAGCACACATTTGAAAGAACAAGATGAAAGGTTTTCAATCATTGTTTTTATGTTACACAATTGCTGTCTTTAACATAGTTGCTCCAATTGTGGATATCAATAGACAGACTTAGTCGAAGTAAAAAAAAAAAAAATGCAAACATTAACTTTCAAAAACTAAGGATTAAGTTTGGTCCCTGGAACCACAAAACAAAACAAAAACCATGAAGGCATTTAGAAGTATAATCAGGCTGGCCAGAGAGCTCAGCAGATTAAAGTGTTTGTGTTGGCACAGTACAGGGACCAGGGTTCGATTCCTGACATGTAATGCCTACCCCACCCTGAGGTATGCTGAGACTGTGAATGAAGTTGGGCATGGTAGCACACACCTGTAATCCCAGCACCAGGGATGCTGAAAACAGGAGGATCCCTAAGCATGTGATTTGTATCGTGAAACCCTGCACTAAATACAACAAAAAACAAACTAGAAGTACAACCACCTCAACTGTCTTGTACATATACCTACATGTTTTTCCCCTTCCATTTCTGCCTATCTTTTCTTCTTTCCTTCATCTCTACAGTTATCACTTATGTTCAGTTTCTTTCCATTTTACTATGTATACTGTACCTTTCAGTTTTTACTTATTCTCTCAGATTCTTCCACTAGGAATTTGGCTATGACAAATTGTGCTGCTATAAACATGGGTGCACCTATATCACTGTGATGTGTTTTCAGTTCTTTTGGAAAAATACACAGAAGGAGAACAGCTGGGTTGAATGGGAGTTCTGATCCAAGATTTTGAGGAAACTCCACACTGATTTCCATAATGTTATACGGTCTACTCTTTCACCAACAGTGGAGAAATGTTCCTTTTTTCTCACAGCCTCTCCAGTGTTTGTTATTAGTAGACTTTTTGATGATAGCCATTCTTTCTGGCATGAGATGGTATATCAATGTCATTTTAATCTGCATCATTTAAATGACTAATGATGTTGAACATTTTAATGTATTTATTTGCCATTTGCATTTCCTCCTTTTTGAAGTGTATATTCATCTCAGATGCCAATTTTCAGATTGGGTCTTTGAGTTTTGGTGGCCTGATTTTTTAAAATTCTTTGTAGATTATAGGTAGGACTCCTCTGTCTGACAGTCTGTTGTAATTGTTTCCCACTTTGTGGGTTTTCTTTTTACCTTGTTGGTTATTTCTTTTGAGGTGTAGAAGCATTTCAAAAGAGATGCGATCCCAATTTCTGATTCTTTGAAGAATGTCCCACACAGTTTGATTGTTGCTCATGAACTCTTTACCTACACCAATGTCCTTAAGGTTTCTACCTACTTTTTCTTGCAGAAAATTTAGTGCTTCTATTTTAATATTTAAATTTTTGATTCATTTTGACTATAGTTTTGTGCAACATGACAGGAGGGGTGTATTTTAAACCTTTTGCATGTAGAGAACCAGCTTTTCAAGCACCATTAATTAAAAAGATTATCTTTCTTCCAATGAACAAGTTCAGTCCCTTTGTCAAAGTTAAGGTGGCTGAGTGTGCTTATCGTTGTTATTACATTTTCTAATCTGTTCCATTGATCTTCAATTCTGTTTTCTGCCAGAACCATGTGAATTTTATTATAGTAGATTTGTAGCATAATTTCAAATCAGGGATGGTGATGCCTCCTGCCTTTTCTATGTTATCCAGCATTCCTATTCTTATTCTAGATATCTTCTGGTTCCAGCTGAATTTTAAGAATATTTTTTTCTAGATCTGCGAGATATACTAAAGTTATTTTAATTGGGATTGCATTGAATCTGTATAACAATTTTCACAACTTAATTCTCCTTTTCCTGGAGCAAGGAATATCTTTCCATTTTCTGAAGTCTTCTCTAGTCTCTTTTTGCAGAATACCGTAAGTTTTACTGTATAAATGGTTTACTTCCTTTGTGAAATTGATTTCTAAATATTTTATTTTGGGGGATGTTATTATGAAAGATGTGGTTGCCACATTTTCCTCTCAGTGCATTCATTGTGTGTAGAAATGCTATTGATTTTTTAGTGTTGACTTTCTATTCTATGTTCCTGAATTTAGTTATTAGATCTAGAAGTCTCTTAGTAGAAGTTTTGGGATCTTCCATATAAAATATCCTGTTATCAGCATGTAATGATGATAATTTCACTTTTTCCTCTCCTATCATTATATTTCTTTCTCTAGTCTAATTGCTCTGACTAATGTTTCCAGAACTGTATTGAACAGGAGTGGTGACAGTGAGCATATTTGACTTGTTCCTATGTTTTTTATTAACTTATGTATTGTGTACAGGGCCTCATTACACAGGTTGGACTCGCAGTAGTCCTCCTGTTTTCAGCCTCCCCAGCACTGTTATTACAGGTGTGTGCCACTATGTCTGGACTTCATCACTGGTTCAGCATGCTCAGGGGTGGAACCAGTGTGGTGTGAGGTATAAGGGATTCAACCCTTGTCCCTGCACTTGCCTAAGCAGGTGCTTAGTCCACTAAGATATCTTGCCATCCCTTGTTGCTGATTTTAAAGTAAAGGCTTCCAAATTTTGTCCACTAAGTTGGCTTTGGTTTGTTGTAGATGGCTTTAACCAGGTTGAGGTAAAGACCATCTATTCTGATTTTCTGTAGTGTTTTTTTAATCAGGATTGGATGTCAGACTCGTTGAAAGCTTTTTCTCCATCTATTGAGACCAGCACATGATTTCAGTCTTTGGTTCTGCTGATATTAAACCAACTTTGTATACCTGGGTTGAATCCCATTTGGTCATGAAGTATGATCTTCTTGATGATTTGTTGCATTCTGTTGGCTACTACTCTGTTGGGCATTTTTGCATCTCTGTTCATTAGGTAGATTGGTCTGTAGTTCTCTTTTTTGTTTGGGACCTTTCTGGTTTTGGTTTTAGAGTAATACTTGACTCCCTGAATGAGTTTGGAATAATAGCTTCCCTTTCAATTTCATTGAAGAGTTTGAGAAGAGTTGGCATTTGGTGCTCCCTAAATTTCTTATACAATTCAGCTGTGAGGGGGCCTAGGCTTGTCTTTAATTCTAGGTGTCTTATTACATTTTCAATTTCATTGGCTGATATTGAGTTATTCAGAATTTTTACATCATCTTGATTTAGTTTGGTAGTTAATATGTATCCAGAAATCTGTGCATTTCTTCTGCATTTTCCATTCTATGACAGCAAAGATTTTGGAAATAAGTATTGATAATTTTATCAATTTCTATGGCATCTGTAGTGACTTCAAACTTTTTGTTCTTCATTGTGTGAATTTGAATTTTTTTTCCTTTATCAATGAAGTTGGCTAAGGGTTTATCAATTTTATTTATTCTTTCAGAACAGTTCTTCAACACATGAATTCTTTGTATTTTTTTTTCATCTCCATTGCATTTATTTCTGCTCTGATCTGTATAATTTCCTGCCTTCTTTGAGCTTTGGAATTGACTTGTTCTGCTTTTTTCTAGGAGATTAAGTCACAGCATATGACTGTGTATTTTGGGCCCATTCTGTTTTTCTGTTGCGGGAATTTATTGCTGTAAATTTCCCTCTTACGATAGCTTTAATTACATCTCACAGGTTCTGATAAGTTGTATCTGCACTTTTGTTAGATTGTAAATATTGCTTAATTTCTTCTTCAGTTTCATCCATGACCGATTGATTGTTCAGGAGGACATTATTTAGTTTCCATGTGTTCATAGCGTTCTTTATTTGTTCATGTATTCTGGTCTCAGAGAGTGTGATGGTCTCAATGAGAAGACATTATTTTGTTTCCCTTTCCACCGTGAAAATCCTTTGACATCTTCTCCTTGCTATTTCCAAAAGGATAACTATAAATTGGCTGCATCTTAATATTTTTAAATAAATGGGCAATACATAATCAATATATTCCTCAAGGAGTGTTGGTACACATGATAGTCACACTTTGATCCTTTTCACTCTGCCTTCCTCTCCCCTTCCTCCCAACTCACATACTGACATCCTCTTTCTTTTGCCATACTTCTCTTTTTTACCTATAATCTTTCTTTACTTTTTTTCTGCTTAACTTACTTGTACTTTGGCTTTTTACATAAAGAAAGCAGGTGATATTAATCTCCTATGTATGATTTATTTTACTTCCCACAATGAATTCAAGATACATTTATTTTCCTAGAGGTGATACAAATTCATCCCTTTCTATGGATGAGTAGTTTTTTGCTGTGTGTACGTACTACATTTTCTTATCCATTCATTTCCAATGTCCGGCGAACATAGAAACTATCTCTTTTTTCCTTCCAGTATTCTGGAATTCCAAATAATTCATTTCAGAAAGATTCATAGCTGCTCCTCTTCAAATTCAGATGCCTCCCAAATGTTTGCTCAAGGTGTCCTGTGCAAAACGCTTCTCCGAGTGGAGTACATGTGAGGTGTAGATATACTGCATGGCCCAGCTCCATAAAGCATGCCTCTCCCATTGGGCTGTATTCTCCCTGAGTGAGCAGAACTTCATACACATTCCCAGGAAGTCATTTTATGGAATAAGAGGACAGTTACCTTGTACCGCCCTCCATAAACAGCTCTTACTTCCATCATAGGGTGTGTCACACTCTCGGGTTCCAAGTGTTAGCTTTTCAGTGAGTTCTTTCTGGAGACTCTAATGGGAATTATCACCACACAAACTACCCCGCGCATTGTTCCTTTGCTTCCACTGTTTTTCCAACTAGCTTCAGTTTGGAAAATCTCCTTGGGTTTACTAAAATGTTTTCCGACATAGCAAATGATACCTAGTAGGCACAATCCATCCCAACTCCAGGCTCATTTCCTGAATTAGTAGAGAAACATAAATAATGTAAGAAAAGATAAAACAAAAATATTTTCCTTGATGCATGTGAATTTGACTTCTAGTTGTATAGAAGTAGTATATTGTTGATAGTATATTGTTGTAGTATATTGTTGACCCTGAACTTTTTATGTTGCCTATTCCTCTATTTCATATGATGCTAATCAAGTTTTAACCAAAGAAATTGGTCATAATGAACAGAACCTAATTCTATATAAGTATTATTTTTACAGAAAATCTTAAAGCAAAATGAATATGTCATTCTTTTGAACATTTAACCATAACCAAAACATTGAAAATTTAAAGATATACAATTCAGTCAAATTTTACTTATGAAAAACGTTACGTCATAAAATCTGTATAGCTGCAGCAGTTCTGGCTAAGAGTTTTTATTGTTGCTATTGTTTAATGTTTCTTTACCACATAAACTGAAATAATTGTGTCCTGGTGAATGAAGAGAAAAACTACAATAGTTGTAGTACTAATGAGGGTTATATATGTTTTTCTTTTCCTTTAATTTGATGAAAAGAAAAAGTCAAAGGACCTAGAAAATAAAGGAATTGAGAAATTATTTTATAATTATTTATTCACATATATAAAATAATGTAACTGACAGTAATACCTCATTTTTCAGTTCAGTTAGGTTAGCAAGCTACAGTGATATATATATATATATATATATATATATGTGTGTGTGTGTGTGTGTGTGTGTGTGTGTATCACTAACAAAATATACACAGGATTTCACTTATTATGATATATCTAACAGTAGATGTAGAAGTGGCAATTGACTGGTGAAGGAGAAGTGCTCATTAACATAGAAAATTTTAAAAAAGAAAACAGTTTGAGTTACTGCGTTGTTTCCACAAGAGTGCCACTAATATTCTCACACCTGTCTTCATATGCTTGAAGCATCTCAGGTGGTAACAGTAATCATAGAACTATAGAAATGAATAAGGCTCTGAAGTCAATTACAAATGTATTTTTGGTCATGGCAGGAAGTATGGAAGGAGACAGCATCACTTTCTGTGTTGCAACAATCTCCATGACAATAAGGTAGCATGTGGTGAGAATGCAGCAGACAATGGGTGCTGATGGCTGGAGTTGAAATTCCCGCTGTGCGATTTACAGTCTGGATGCCTTGGCTAGGTATCTGTGGTAATCTAACCTTGTCACTCTCTTAGTTCTCCAATTTGTCAAGTGAAGACTGTATAAAGCTGTTTCAATAAGCAAATAATGTAATGTTGGAAAAGTTTATCCTAGATTGCTTCAGCAATATTAGGGTTACAATTTTTCATGAAACTGAGAGTTAGAGGAGTTGCAATTATTATCAGCAAGTGCAATATAGCAGCAATATAGTGCAAAGCTGCATACACATGATGTGATATGTCCCAAGCTAATAAAAAGTTCACTTCTTTTTGTTGTTGTTGTTGTTGTTGTTGTTGTTGTTGTTGTTGTTGTTGTTGTTGTTGTTGTTGTTCTTCTTCTTCTTCTTCTTCTTCTTCTTCTTCTTCTTCTTCTTCTTCTTCTTCTTCTTCTTCTTCTTCTTCTTCTTCTATTAATACAGGGTCTTATTACATACATTGGACGTGTAGTGATCCGACTGTGTTCAGCCTCCCAAGAGCTGGGATTACAGGTGTCTGCCATCATGCCCAGTCTCAATTGCTTTCTCAGCATGCCCCAGGGGTAGGGCTGGCATGACATGCCAGGGATTGAATCCCTGCTGATGCGCTCTGCCTAAGCAGGCACTTTAGTCCGCTGAGCTATCTGGCCAACCTCCAATTCACTTTCGAGGAACCTTTTTCCCAAGATGGCACCAAGAAGGTGGAGAAAGAAGCCCCTGCCACTCCCAAAGCTGAAGCCAAGGCAAAAGGGCAAGAAGGCCATGCTGAAAAGCATCCACAACCACTTAAAGAAGAATTTATGAATGTCACCCAGCTCCCGCCGTCCCAGGACACTGCGGCTCCAGAGGCAGCCCAAATACCCTTGAAAGAACACCCCCAGGAGAAACAATCTTGACCACTATGCCATCAACTTCCCTTGACCACAGACTTAGCCATGAAGAAGATAGAGGACAACAACACACTCGTATTCATTGTGGATTTCAAAGACAATAAGCAACAAATCAAACAAGCTGTAAAGAAGCTCTATGATATTGATGTTGCCAAGGTCAATTAATGAAATTGTGAACACCTTGTAGAGCCTTCCCTAAAATACAAAAAGTAAAAATAAAAAAAAAAATCAGAGTTACTATGACAAAAAACCTACTGACTTTTAGTAAATCATGGTTTTAGCTAATTTATTTAATTTATACCTGAAGCTTTATAAGATATATTTTTCCTCAAAGAATATTTCAAGTAAATTTCATTTTATAGTTTTTTAGGGTTAGATATATTGGCATGTTCTCAGATAGTTTCACATATTGGGAAAACCATCAGAAAAGTAGAAAAATTGTAAATCATGACCAAGTTGAATATTGTAGTTGTTATATATCTTTTTATGTTTTTCTTTCTATGTAACAGCATGGGAGAGAAGACACCCTGTCTTCTTGACTCTCACCATGGCCATCATTACGTCCTCCACCAACACTATTACTGGCCATCCCTGAAGCACTTTATTTCACCTGTTTCTGTGTCAGTTATTATAGATGAAACAGCTAAATCACTAAAGGATTTTAGCAAGATCATCTAGGCATTTAAAACTTTTAGGGTTTTTATCTCTTCAAACTGTACCTGAAATACTTTTATGAAGTTTAAAAAGTTAAAAATAAGCACACAGAAAAACAAATAAGCACACAGGCTTGAAACTGTCTACAGCTGGTTTGTGGTCCATGGTTGTTTGGTCCATTTGCCTTCTCTGCACAATTGGCTTGAGTATTGGAGATACTTTCCAGGTGTTTGCTAACAGAATCATCATCATATGTAAAAAAAGAAAAATGTATTTCAGGAAAGAAAATGAGAGCTTTACTGGATAAACACTAAAGAAACAAAAAACAAACAAAAATTGATTTTAGCTTCAAATTTACTTATTGGATATTATATATGCTATGTTATGAAAGTAATTAGGAAAAGTCACTAAAATAAATGTAATCTTTACTCCACTTATAGGCCTTTTATATTTTTAAGTCTTTGCATATTTTATGTATTTTTAAATAATTCATCAAAACAGCATCTTTACTTCTAACTAGATAAACATGTCACTCCTTGAAACGTACTTTAACTAGAGAGCTATTTTTGTTGGGTGTACTATGCAGGATGTATTTTTGCCCATATTTATGTCTTCTCTAAATTGCCATTTATGTCTGTGAACCTTCATGGGTTTGGATAGCCATATCTAAATCTCTGTCCTTGAAAGTATTGTTTGTTTGCACAGAGTGCACTAGGAAGACTTAAAAGCATTATTGTACTGCAGCTCCAAACTTATCTACTGTATTTCCAGTAAGATTTAGGTATTGAAAGTCTTAAGATATTAGTGAAAATTATGAAATCTGACAATTCAGAATAATTGTTGCCATGCTTTATA
This sequence comes from Ctenomys sociabilis, assembly GCA_004027165.1. Taxonomy (NCBI): domain Eukaryota; kingdom Metazoa; phylum Chordata; class Mammalia; order Rodentia; family Ctenomyidae; genus Ctenomys; species Ctenomys sociabilis. Next base: position 11,291 of record PVKA01009412.1, on the reverse strand, counting down.
AGAATCACTGCCTAGTGAGCTTCTCATTGTTATGAAAAAACAATTGAGAAAATCAATTTATAATGGTGACAGATAGGGCTGGGGGGATAGCTCGGTGATCTAAGCACCTCCCTGGCAAATGCAAGGACCCATTCCCAGTACCACATGCAGTGCTCACCCCTAAATCCTGGATGTGCAGTGCTGACCACTGAAATTGAGCATGGAGGCGCATGTTTGCAATCCCAGCGCTGGAGAGGCTGAGACAGGAGGATCATTATGAGGCCAAACTAAGTAGCAAGACCAGTAACAAACAAACAAACAAACAAACAAATAAATAAATAAATTTATTAATTAAAAATAGTGATATATTTATGTTGGCTCATGGTGTCAGAGGTTCCAGTCCATGGTTGTTTAGTCCAACTGCCTTAGACCTGAATAAAGCAAGGCATGAAGTGGGGAGGGTATATTTGAGCAAAGATGAAATTCACGAGGGCCAGGATGATAAAGCAAAAGAAAGGTGTCCAGGTATGCTTTTCAACAGCATATACCCAACAACTTATTTTTCCCAAGTAGACTCCACTTTTTCAAGTTACCATTGTCTCCTAATAGAACCATCAGCTGGGGACTTTGATTTCAGTGTATGAGATTTTAGAGAACATTTAAGATTCAAACTCAGGGCTGGCCAAATAGATCAGCAAATTAAAGCTCCTGCAAGCAGGGACAGAGGCTGGGGTTTGATTCCCTTGCCTGCTGTGCCGGTCCCACCCCCAAGGCATGCTGAGACAGCAGTTGAGACTGGGCATGGTAGCGTGTGCCTGTAATCCCAGTTCTTGGGAGGCTGTATACAGGTGGACCTCTATGAGTGGTCCCTGAGCACCCTGTACAGCCTTCCTTAAAATACAAAAAAAAAAAAAAAAAAAAAAAAAAAAAAAAAAAAAAAAAAAAAAAAAAAAAAAAAAAAAAAAAAAAAAAAGATTCAAACTGCAGTAATGAACGTCCTCTTCTTGACCCTCAGCATTATCAGTACCACTCAGCATTGTTAGTATCATCACAGACATACAACATACTTACTTTCATGTGTATGTATGTCAATCAACATAGAAAGTGTTAAATTACTTAAAGGAAACACTTTCGGACATCATTTCTAAGATAAGATACTTCTACAAGACATAGGCTATTGTATGGCCAAGTTTTTTTAGTTATGTTCTCATTGCTGGAAAATAATGCCTAACATCCACAATTTAAATGAGGAGATGTGGTTTTAGGCATAAGTTTACATTCCATGGACAACTAGTTCAAAAGAGAAGCAGCATGAAAGAAAGGCAGAGAAAAGTAGTGCCTGCCATGGAGGCCAAAAAGCAGAGAGAAGAGCGAGGAGCTGCTCTTTTCCAGGTCACGTCCTCAGTGATCCTCCTCTGTGGACAGGTAGCCTCTCCAAATGTCACACCCAGGTTTAACACTCCCATGATTCAACTCCAAAGCCCCCAAGACCCAACAGGTCTTAGGGAAGCATCCAAACACAAGCCTGACAAGAGTCATGTTCAGAGCTCAGGAGTCGGATCCCAGTGGCTTAACACTTCTCTATACATTGGCCAAGAAATCAATAAATCTTATGGTAGCAGTCAACATATAATACGTTGTGAGTATACATGTCACAATTGACATAATTGACAATTGTATTAGTGTTTAAGAAATGCAGAAAAATATATAAAGCTTGCTAAAGATAATATACAAAGGGAGTAAATATGAGTATGCTTAAAATAACTCAAGACACTGGAGACTGAGAAGGACATAGAGAAGCAGTTAATTTGTAAAACTAACACATTAAAGGATATGAATTTTAGTAGTCAGCTTGTAGCACAATAGGCACAGAAGGCAAAGAGGAAAATCTGTTTGCCTAAAAATAGATGTGTATCGGTATATACCATTAGCATAAAAACATTATGATTTTTGGGGGTGTACTGGGGATTGAACTCAGGAACTTGCACTTGCCAAGCAGGCACTTAAACTGCTGAGCTATGTCCCTGGCCCTTTTTTATTATGAGTCTCATCGAGTCTGATGTCTTCACCCTCATGTCCATAGTGATCAAGTTTCAGTTGTTATATTTCTTCATAGAACAATATTATTTAATAAAGTCACACAAAATAAAAATATTTTTAACTTTTTACAAGAGTTCTGTACTCATTACTACAATAATGAGGGCCATATTGTGTTTGTATGAAATATGCATTTTATATCTTCTATGACAGAATGAGTTTACTTAATTTTTACATAATTTTAGTAGGTTTATAATTTAGTAGAATTGTTAATGCAGCAACATTTTGTTGGAGTTTCTATAATTTTCCTCCTTTCTTTCTCTGAAAATTTCACTGTACTTGGGTCCTTCCGATCCACTTGTGGATGTACACAATACAACAGTCATTCTTGTGAAGCAAGATATGTTCACAGCAATAAGAAAATTAAGAGAATATGTGTATGTTTATTTGTTTTCTAATTTAGTGATATCTTTTTTAAAGCTATTCAAGGAAAAGAGTAGAATTAGAAGATGTTTAAATCTTTGTTTATGTTTTAATATTCACTGTTATTTGAATTTGTGATATAAATAACACAATCACTGCACTTGCCATCTCTCCAGGCAACATGATTCCAGTATGAACTTGTAACATACTTCTCATTAAAAAGTAAGGGAAAGCTTCTTGGTCTTTTGGCTAACATTAAGTGTTTTGACAAAATACATTTGTATTTTAACTTCTCATGTGGGTCATTATGCAGTTCGTCAAAGTAGAATGAGGACTCATAGAATGCCTTTTCCATAGAGCTTCAGAATTCTTTTGAGAATAACCATGATGTGTTGGAAAAATAGTAAGATTCAGAATTTAACAACCCAATTGCTGTATCTTATTAACTCTAGGCAACAGACAATTAACTACCTGCCCATCTGAGCTTCAAATATTAGAGAACACCTTCATAAATTTCAGTTCCCACTTATATAAAATTGTGAGAGCTATTCTTTGACCAGGCATCTGTCATTTCATACTGTCATAGGTGATGGCTGGGAAGATTATCTATGAGAAAGGACTAAAATAAGTGCTGGCAATAAAATTCAATACAAATTAAGTACAATATAAAAATGACAAATCAATGGAGAGATATGATAGTAAAAAATATGCCTCAAGAAATTGCAGCATTTCTTCCCCAAGCCCAACCCTTGGTGGAGGCTGGCTGAGCCCCTACCTCCCACCATCATCCAGAAGATGGCTGCAGGGACCTGTGGGAGCCTTGGTGAGCCCTACCTTGTGTCCTCCCACCATCCAGAAAGCCTTATAGAACTTCACCCTGCTCTAATCATCACTGGATACTCCTTAACTATGGCGTGACACCCCCACCCCCACCAAGGTGGAAGTCACACTGAACTCTACACAACGGGAACTTTGCGGAGCCTATCCTGCCCTCCTGTTCTCCTGAGCACCTTGCTCACCTTCCCTCACCCACCTAACATGACTGTAGAGTCAGAGAAAACATTGGGAGCTTCAAAAATGACAAGAGGAAGGCACAAAAAGGAATGTCAGATCTCTGGCCAACCAAAGAGTCTCCAGAAGAGGAGCTCTTCTGGATGTGTGACTAAAGTCATACATCTGAAATTTCTGAGATGAAAGCAACTGAAGAAAAGAAGCAAGTCGATCAGGTTATGGAAGAAATCAGATCAGAAATAATATTTCAGGTGAAAAACGAAGTTACAGCAATCATGAAAGAACTGATCAATACATCTAAAAGTGACATAGATAAAAAATTGAGGAAAATAGGAAAATGATGGAGACACTGAGTGAACATCACAGATAAGAATTAGAATGCATGAACAGATTCAAATATATATCCAAATATTAAGAATTCTATTGAAAATTGCTTGAATTAAACTGAAGATAGAATTTCAGACCCTGAAGATAGCACTACAGCTAGTGAACATGAAAGGAAAAGAACTCTTAAAAATAACAAGGAACCAAGAAACAACAACATGAGAGCTACAAGATAATGAAAAGAAAAATAATCTAAGATGTCAATGAAAGATCCAGAGGTTACACAAGTGACATACAGAAATTGCCTGCAGAAATAGTATCAGGAAAATTCCCAAGTGCGGGAAAAAAAAACAAAAAACACTGACATACTGTTAAGTGAGGCAAATATCACTTCCATTATCCATAATGAAACTAAATCAACACTCAGACACATGGTAAAGATTCCAAAAATTGAGCAAAGGAATAGAATACTAAAGGCTATGTGAGAGAAGAAACAGATCACCTGTAACGTAAAACTCATCAGTCACTACATACATAATCAAATTACAAAGAGCTTGGAGTGAGGTATTTAAGGTCCTTAAGGAAAGCAGTTTGCAACCCAGATGGATATATCCTGTGAAACTGTCTATCAGATTTAATGGAGAGATAAGATACTTCCATGACAAAGAATAACTGGAGAAATTCCTGGCAACCAAACTAACCCTATAAAGAATACTGATAGATATTTTAGAAAGACATAAAGACAGCTACAACTTTAAAAATAACAGAAAAGAACTACCAAGGAGAGAAGGCAATTAAGCAGAGGAGAACACTAGGCACCCTAGAGTAAAGAAACAACATGATGAAGATATGCCAGTACAACTCAGTTTTAATCATCAATGTAAATGGCCTCAGTTCACCAACCAAAAGAAGCAGACAGGAAGAGTAGATCAAGAAACAAAATCTAGCAATACACTGCATAGAAAAACCACATTTCTCTCAAAAAGAGATTAATAGACTGAACATCAAAAGATGGAAAACAATACTCCATGTGACATGAACACACACGTTACTGACTAGATCAATTTCAAACCAAGGGTGATTAAAGGGATAAATGAGATCCTTACATATTTGTTAAGCTTCAAGAGGAAGAGATAACAATTATAAATATATGTGCACCCAACATAGAAGCAACAAATATAGAAGAAAAATTTTAACACACAGGAAAAATCAAATGATTAATAACACAATTGTACTGGCTGACTTTAATACCCCATTGACACAAAGATATAAAAAAGCAAAAAAAAAAAAAAGCAAAAAAATAACAGAATTAAGCCAAACCTGTGAAGAAATGAACTTATAAATCTTACAGAGTGTTTCAACACTGTCAGAATAAACATTGTTCCCAGATGCACACAGGACGTTCACCAAAATACTCTTTGCCAGTGTATGCAATGTGCTTAAGTAGATGCGAAGGAATCAAAATTTTCCCACGCATGTTGTCTGACCATAGTGCAATGGAAGTGGAAATTATTGACAATAGAAACAGCAAAACCTCCATAGACAATCTGAAACTATATAACATTCTCCAAAACAAATGATGGGTCACAGATTAAGTTAAACAAAAATTAAATAATGTTTATAATCAAATGAAAATTCAGATATAAATTACCTGAACCTATGGGATGCAATTAATGTTGTAATTCATTAATTAATTTGTAATGTGTTTGGTACAGTGTCTCACTACCCAGCATGAACTCACAGTGATTCTCCTGTTTTCAGCTTCCCCAGTACTGGGATTATAGGCATACACTATGGCACTGCATTGTTGTGGTCTGCTCAGTGTGCCCTCGGGTTAGGGCCTGCTTGGCACTTTGTACTGGGGATTGGACACTGGTGTCTGTGCTTGCCTAAGCAAAAGCTTAGTCCACTGAGTTATCTAGCAGGCCCTGAAAGCTATCTTAATAAGGACATTTATAGCAATAAATTCTCACATCAAAAAAACAGAATGGAGAAAAAAAAAAAAAAAGGAAAAAATAGAAAACCCAGAATGAGCTCAAATAAACAAGCTTAGGCTGTACCTCAAGCTCACTGAAAAAGAGCAGCAAATCAAGCCCAAGGTCCAAAGAAAGTAAGAATTTTTTTTTTCTTTCAGATGTCAGGCCTTTGTACTTGCCAGGGAATTGCTTATTCCAGAAAGTAGGAAATTTTAAAGGTCAGGGCAGAAATAAAAACATTTGAGGTGAAGAAAACAATACAATAAATGATTAAAGAGTTTTATTCTTTGAAAGAATAAATAAAATTGACAAATCCCTTGCTAACCTTATCAAAAAAAGGAAAGAAAAATTCAGAATAATGTAATAAGGAATGAAATGGGTAACGTCACTATAGACCCCTATAGAAATTTAGAAGATCATTAATATCCATCTTAGTTGCTTTTCTTTCATGGCTGGAAAAAATATTCAGCATCCATAATTGAGGAAGGAAATGTTTATTTAGCTCATGGTTAATGGAGGTTTCAGCCCATGCTTGGCTGGCTCCAAGGCAGAGAGGCACAAGGCAGATGGCAGCTGTTCATGGAGGCAGAAAACAGCAAAAACAAAGGGAGGAGCCACTAGCTAGCCTCTTTCCCCTCCTTACATTTGTATGCAGATTGTCTGCCCTAGGGAACTGGTAGCACTCACACCCGTAATCCCAGAATTGGATCAAGAATCAATCACGGACTCTGACAGCCACTCCATGATGAATGAGGCTTTGGAAGTACAGCTAGACACACACCATAACAATACCTATTACCAAAATCTTTACTCTCACACAATAAAAATACAGAAGAAATGGACAGATTACCAAATACATGTGAACTAGCAAAGCTGAATAAAGAAAACATAAAATTTCTGAATAACCCAATATCAGTCAATGAAACTGAAAATGTATTCTAACACCTTCCAACAAATAAAAGTCCAGATTGTAATGGATTCATAGCTGAATTCTGCAAGAAATTTAGGGAGGACCTAATGCCAAGTCTCTCAAACTCCAGTGAAATCAAAAGGGAAGGTGTTCTCCCAAACTCATTTCTGTAGGCAAGTATTACTGATAGCAAAACCAGAGAAGGACCCAACCCAGCAAGAGAACTATATGCCAATCTCCCTATTGACAGATGCAAAAATTCTCAGTAAAATATTAAACAGAATGCAGCAAATCATTGAGAAGATGATACATCAAGTGGGGTTTATCCCAGGAATGTAGAGATGGTACAATATAAGCAAGTCCATAAATGCAGTGCACCCATCAGCAGTGGCAGGGACATGTCATGATCATCTCTATGGATGCAGAGAAAGCCTTTGGAAAAGTCCTATACTCATTCACAATAAAAACCCTAAAAAAATCAGACTAGATGGTCTTTACCTCAGCCTGATATAAGCCAGCTATGACAAAACAAGAGCCAGCATCGCATTAAATGGACAAAATTTGAAGGCCTTAACTCTAAAGTGAGGGATACAGCTAGGTAGACTCTTGGTAATTGAAATAAATCAGACCTGCATGTGCAAACATTTTATTGTCTCACTAGTGTGAGAAACTGAAAATTTAAATAAAATGTGAAAAGTACAATAGATACCATAAAAGGGAAATAATTTGTTCAACGGTAAGGAAGAAGTGAGATGAGAAAAGAGACAAAGGAAAAAGGGAAAAAGATACATGCATGTGTATATGTTGGATAGTCTGGGTAATTGTACTCCTGGTCTTTTGAAAGGAAAAGTTAGTACTCCTTTTTCTTTTTGTTCTCATTTTTTTCTTTTCTTTTCAATTTCTTATAATTTTTGTTATGTTTTGTTTGTTTAACCAGTTTTCCAAATTTATATCTCATAACCTGAACAACTAATGCACCACTGTTGAGTTCCTATTAATTTGTTAAATGAAATTTTGTATTGTTTCTAATGCTTTTTTTTTTCACTCTTTTGTATTTTTTAGAAAAGGATAATGAATTAAATAAAGAAATTACAGGGCTGGAGAGATAGCTCAGTGGACTGAGCACCTACTTAGCTGGCCCCGCCTTCTGGTTCACACTGAGCCAGAGGAGGGTGTGTTGGTTCACACCTATAATCCCAGCACTGAGGTGGCTGAAAACAGGAGGTTCACTCGAAGTCCCAGGTGCATAGTGAAACCCTGTACCAAATTCATAAAAAAGAAAGAAAAACATTATAGCCTTTTACAATCACAATTTGAAAGAAAAATTGAAGAAATAATCTGGATTTTTCTTAACCTCCTTAGAATTCTGTTTTCTGTGAGAGCCACTGACTGAATAGGTGATTATGTGTGGGCATGCAAGCATCAAGGAGCTCTCCATGCAGTGCGGTGCAGACCACGTCACTTTCTGAGCTATATACACATACTATAGCATACGTATTTCATCTGTGCCCAGAAGAAGCCATTGGGAAAGGACTGGCTAATAACAGCAAATAACATTGGCATAATGCTTTACAGTTTACAGAACACTTACAGTAATTATAAAAAGAATAAGAGCTTTGTCATTTGGAAATCTATAAATATTCCCAGAAATTTCTCCAAGAATTTAAGCAAAGCTTATATTTTGTGATTTGTAGTTTAAAATAGAACCACTGAAGATGAAATTAAAGAAGTATTGTTTCTATAGTGACAGGAGTAATGTGCTGCTTCATATTTCAGTTCTAGCTTTTGATAGTAAACTTGAAAAATATACAGAAAGCTATTGAAAAATATAGGTTTCAGTTGTAGGATTCATAGCAGTTTATACTCTCATGAAGATTAATATTCTTGAAAAGATCCATACAACACATCACAATGATGAAAATTTTAGATCATTTCCATTTACTTGTCTTTAATATTAATTATCTATTTCTCAGATTTAGATCTAGAAATACTTCCATTAAGTTATTTGAAGAGGTAAATTTTCAGATGAGAGAAACTAACTGAGCACTAATCATATCAGTTTAATTTTTGCCAGTTATTACATCTTATACTTCTAGGTACTTTTTTTGTGTTTTGAGAGCAAAATCCAGAACCAGTAGTACACACATAACATCTCTTTGTCCTTCTAAAGAGCAGCATCTTGTTCCTACTTAATAAAGCTTTTCTATGGCCTTGTGTTCCTTACATTGCTTCATTCTCTAAGTGATAAATTCCTTGTTAATACTGCACCATGCCACCATGACTGGATACTCCCAAAAACTTCGGTTCTGTGGATTTCTTTAAACTATGCATAGTCAAGCTAAATCTTCCATAGAGCAAGCCTGCATATGTGATAGTAATTCCTGAAAATATTATATATTTTTATTGTTTCTTATTAATCAAAGATATCTGGAATTTCTGGAAATGAACAATCATTACTGAAACTTTACTTTCTAAATTTTAGCTATAGATGGATCATCACAGATGCTTGTTAACCTGGAAGATTCTGCTTCATAGGTTTCCAAAGTTTAAGATAAGAAAACTTCCTTTAATATAAAAGATATATTACAAATATAAGTCTGATTTTCTTAAAGATGAAAGCAACCATGCAGGAAAAATTAAAACTAGCTTTGAAGAAAATCTTTTTTAAAAAAAAAATCAGATTAGGAACTATAGATAAAGCTTTGTTAAGTACTATATATTTTTGCTTTATCATAGTAGCCCATATAATATTGATTCATGAGTTTGACCCCATCCTGGGCTATAAAACAAGATCAAGCCCAGTGTGAACTGTAGAGTGAAAATCTATCTCAAAGAGACCAAAAACTAAGCAAAGTAAAATATGTTTCACTGCAAGGAATTTTTCTTAAATTATTAGGTAAATTGACATTAAAAATGTTAGTATTTTCTTTCTATTATAATACATACTCTTGCTATGTATGTACAACCTCACTGATGCTTTTGTCTCTATACCTGAAAAACCTACTTGTTCTCTTCCTGTGTCCTGTTGCCCATTTTGCTTAGATACTTATGTTACTTTAACTCTTCACATGAGTCAAGGTTTTCCCTCCATACAAACATACTCTTGATCACAACTCGTGTGCTATTTCATTTTCCTAAACCCTTCCCTTGTCACCAGGACTGCATCAATTCCTATAGAGTTGTCTGGTTATAATTTGATGCCCCTTAGACTCACATATTAAGCAATCACACCTGTCTGATTTTTAGACTGAAAATCACCAGTTTTATAGTGACATCCTACAGTCATCCTATATTACCCCTCGATGTACTTTCCCCAGTGAGTATGTAGTGTAATTTCCTTTAATGCTTACTAATACTTTCCCTAGCAGTTAAGAGGTCTGTGATCTAATCTCTGTACTGTTATTCAAATTGAATGGCTTTGGTTCCCCCATTGACAAAGTGGTCTCATTGTGTAACCAAGAAATCTTTACTGCTGCTTACAATACAGTGATTATTTCTTGATTAATTTGGAAAATAAGCCCTTTTAGCCTGTTTTTCCAAGTAGTTTCTGAATATCCCATTTAAGGACAAGAACTCTAAAATTATATTTTGGCCTTGCTCTTAAGCAAAAATTTATCTCTCAATGTTAGACACTTTCTATTAATTGTCAAATGTGCATTTATCTATGCAACTTACATAAATTGCATAGTGAAATGTTGTACTTATATAAATATATTACAATATAGATGACTGACTAGAATTATATTTATAAAAAGGCAGACTAATATATGTGTACAACATTTAAATTAGATTTTTAATCTTCTTTAGAGCCGTATTTCTCACAGCAGCAGTTACTAGAGCTCTTATTCTCTTTGGTTCATTAATTCATTCCACTGCAACAAATTGTTTCTTGTTAAAGTCATTAATAACTTGAATTTGGCAAATTGAACGGGCATTTAATTTTTGACTCTATAGCTTATTTAATATAGCAGAGGAGTGGAAACCTGTCTATTCTCTTGCTCTTTGTTATAGCACTCTCTAATTTTCACTTTTGGTTGTTTTTTTCTGTCTTTACATATCACTAGTTTAAAGCCTGTTTTTTGATACTTCTTTTTGATTTGTTACTTTTAAATCTTTTATTTTTATTTATTCATTTGATACAAGGTCTCACTAAGCATCTTGGATCTGTAGTGATCCTCCTGTTTTCTGTAGCACTTCTCCCCCTGGAACCCCCAGCGCTGGGATTACAAGACTGCATCATCACATCCAGTCCCTGTGGCTGGCACACCTCAGCATGTCAGGGGGATGGGCTGCTGTGATACGAGCTGTCTGGGAACCAAACCCCGTCCCTGAGCTTGTCCAAGAAGTTATTTTTTTTTCCCATTTATTTTTATTTTATTAAAATACAAATGTCAATCAGACAGTTTCAAGACACCTTAACCATACAGAGTCAATGAATTAATACATTGCAAACTGTTTTCATAACATTTTGGTACTGTACAAGGTGCATACATGAAATTATATTTACAGGTTTTTTATAGCTGAATTATATCAAAGATTCAATAATTATTTACCTAGTGGATGACCATAGCACTAAAAGCCGACATAATATCCTGTCCAACCACCATTAGTGCAGATCTTGCCTCTCATAG
>PVKA01009411.1:9770-68569 GCA_004027165.1 Ctenomys sociabilis | reverse complement strand
CACACACACACACACACACACACACACACACACACACACACACAGGGAAAGAAGAGAAGCAATTTTGCAATGACACTGAAACAAAACATGCACATTGTTACCAGTGTCACGCTCGCAGGGGACAGGCGTGTAGTACTTGGAGTACACCTCGTCCTTTGGCCGGTCAGGAAACACGTAGATCAGGTAGTTCAGGTCCCCCAGGCGGTCAGCCAGGGACCGGATGGAGAAGTCCCTGGTGGTGAAGGGCAGCAGGTTCCAGAACATTCTTTCCTCTGTGTCAGCAAACAGATGGTCACATGCTCATCAGGGTTTCTTCTTTTACACTCTTTTTTTTTTTTTTTTTTTTTTTGAGACAGGGTCTTGCTATGTGGTACAGGCTGGCCCTAAACTCACTACGTAGCCCCTGCTGGCCTCAAACTCACAGTGATTCTCCTACCTCAGCCTTCTGAGTGCTGGGACTGCAGGTGCACGTCACCTCCCCCAGCTCTCACCATGGCTTCTCAATGAGGGAATCTTAAGACCCAAATGTGCTCCAGGTTGAAGCTTTCTGACAACATTGCTTCTATGCCAAACTCCATTTCTTTCATTTATTTATTTAGTATCAGGATCTTGCTACATGTAGCTCAGGCTGGCCTTGAACACACAGCGACCCTCCTGCCCTAGCCTCTGGTGCTGCCTCGCTGTTGGCTGCCAGGCATGTGCGACCAGACCTGACACAAATCTCCATTTGAAAGTAGGCACTGGCTGGAGACAAAGCCAATTCTGAATGCCCTGGGTAGAAAAGCAGGAAGGCACTTGCCATCCTTAGTCCCTGTCCCTCTCAGGAAGGTACAGTGCCTGCTCAGCCCCTCCCAGGCTCGCACAGGGCAGTCAGAGCTAGCAGGAACACGCTCCCAGTGCCTCCCTCGGGCCATCCAAAGGGCCTGATGGAAGCCAAGCCAGCAGGGCTGCAGGCTGAGAGGAGCCTGGGTAACAATAAGTTTCCAGGGGGGGAGCAGCGGGGCGGGGCACATGCTGCCGTCTAGCAGGCCAAACTGCACTTCCTGGCCAAGCTCTGCACAGGTCGCCATGGTGCCCGCTGCTGTGTCACGGTGACATGCTAGCTTCGCAGTCATTAGCACTGGGCCTAGCAAACCCCCTGACCACTAGAAATCTCAGGAGCAAATTAGCCCAGACACAGCTGTGTTTTAAAAAGAGAGTGGGTGGCATTCGTTTGTCATCCCAGTACTCCAGAGGCTGAGGCAAGAGGATCATTGTGAGTTTGAGACCACCTGGGCCACAAAGGGAGCTCAAGGCCAGCCTGAGCTGCATAGTGAGACCCTGTCTCAAAGAAACAAACAAGGACAGGGAGGTGGCGGAGGGGGGTGGGCTGCTGGTGTGGTTGGCTGCCAGGTGTGGTGGCACATGGCGGTCATCCCCGCCCTAGGGAGGTTTGAGGCCAGCTTGGGCTACATAGCAAGACCTTATCTCAAAAATCTAGGGGAGGGCCGGGCGTGGTGGCTCATGCCTGTAATCCCAGCACTCGGGAGGCTAAGGCAGGAGGATTGTTGTGAGCTCGAGACCAGCCTGAGCTACAAAGTGAGCTTGAGGCCAGCCTGAACTGCATAGTGAGACCCTGTCTCAAAAAGACAAAAAAAAAAAAAAAAAAAGAAAAAAAAAAAGAAAAAAATCTAGGGAAGAATAGGCGAGGCCGCTCACGAGAGTCGAACTTCCAGGCGATGGTGATGCCGCCGATCTCCGAGTCGCTGAAGCGCAGCAGGAAGGTGCCGTCCGGCTTGTTGATGAGCAGGTCATGCGCCTGCTGCTTGTTCACGAAGCCCAGGATGGCGCTGGGGGAGGGGCCACGGGAGCAGGACGAGAAGAGTGACACGTCAGTCTGTGCTGGGCGAGACCCTCTGCGCCTGCGATGCGTGTGGGGGCGGGGGGCGCTCACCCGTCGTTCCAGTGGGGCTTGAGGTGTTTCTTCAACACCTCCATCACGCCATCGAACCACTGCCAGAATGTGTAGTTCCGCCCAGGCAGGTTCTCCTGGTTGGAGAGGAGACAAGTGCCTGTTAGTGGACTGTGACATCACTATTGGGGGGGGGGGGGGGGAGATGGGACAAGGCCTCCCTGGGCATTTGGGGGCCACCCAGGGACCCTACGAGCAAAGGGGCAGGATACACAGGATGAGGAGGAGCGAGGCTGGGGAAGGGACCCTGCTCTGAGGGCAATGCCCGGGCACGTTGGAAACGCATCCCTGTCCTCCTGGGCCTGGGAAGACGAGTCTCTGGGTCCCCTGACCCACTCCCGGCAGCTCCCAAAGCTCATGGGAGAAGTACGTTTGGGGACCATCTCAGAGCACAGGGTCACAGCTGCATCGGTCCTGGGCTGGGTCATACTGTGAGGCCTGGAAGGAGCCCTGGTGCCAGGCGCCTGAGGGTTACCAGCTGACAGTAGCCCCTGCTCCACTCTTTTTATTTGAGACTAGGTGTCTCTATGTAATCCAGGTTGGCCTGTAGCTCACCATACCCCTGGTTGTCCTCAATCAAACTTGTGGCAATCCTCCTGCCTCAGCCTCCTGAGTGCTGGGACTGTGGGGGTGTGCCACCACACCTGGCTCTATTTCTTTTTTTTTTTTTTTTTTTGGTGGAACCAGAGATTGAACTCAGGCCCTAGTGCTTATCAGGGAAGCGCTTATTCCACTGAGCCATCTCCCTGGCCCCTCTATTTCTTTTATTTTATCATTATCATTAATTTTTGTCTTTTGAGGCAGGTTCTCACTATGCAGTTCAGGCTGGCCTTGAGCTCACCTTGTAGCCTAGGCTAGACTGAAATTGAAATGATCCTCTGGCCTCAGCCTCCTGAGTTCTGGGATTACAGCCTGTGCTCCTACACCCAGCCTTTTATTTCTTTTATAAAGGAAGAAAATGCATTAACTCTGAACAAAGCCCAATTTACTTAAGATATGAAAATATATGATTCCCTACAGGAGATTAACTCCCAAGCTGCCCACCCATCTAGAAGCTCCTATTACCTGTACTTTTTATCAAAATGAAGGGGGTCAGGACCAGGTGTGGGGACCTGCAGGACACTGGTTGGAGGAATGCATCCCACAGTGGTGGCGGCCCTCACCCTGTTGAACTGCGACCAGGACACGGTCATGCCGCTGTAGTCCTCCAGGTGGCCGCTGCTGCTGCTGAACAGCTTCTGCGCCAGGAACACCAGGTTCTCCTTGGTCAGGCCCCGGGTGCTCTGCACCTCGGCCTTGAACTTCATGTCGAGCGCCTCACACAGCTGGGGCCACGGCACTTTGTCGGGCACCGCGAACGGCACCCTGCCCTGCAGCGAGGAGCCAGGTCAGTGAGCCTGGAGGCAGCCGTCTGCCAGAGGCTCGCCGTGCCCCCTGGCTCTGCATTGGGGCTTATGGCTCCCTGCCCCTCACCACGTTCTTGCTGCAGGTTCCTAGGTGAGCCGAGAGCCCTGCGGCCCCGCCCTGACCTCCAACACCATGGGCACAGGAGCTGGGCCTGAACTGGCTCTGGGGTGCGAGCTCACTGGGACCCAGAGCCCAAGAGGCCATCCAGGTACGGCACAGCAAGTGCTCGGACACATGAGTTGCGTGCATGGGGCACACGCGTGTCTGCACGCAGATATGGGCACCTTCTGCAATGGAACACAATTTGCATGGGGGTGGGGGGCGGTGGAAATTTCACATTGGCAGCTTTTGTGGGAATAGAATAATGTGAACTTTACTGAATAATAAAGTTTTCAGTAATTTTTTTTTTTTTTTTTTTTTTTTTTTTTTTTTTTGAGACAGGGTCTCACTATGTAGTTCAGGCTGGCCTTAAACTCACTTTGTAGCTCAGGCTAGTCTTGAACTCACAACAATCCTCCTGCCTCAGCCTCCCGAGTGCTGGGATTACAGGCATGCGCCACCACGCCCGGCTGTTTTCAGTAATGTGTAGAAGAAAAAACCAAACAAACCAGGCCTCACTATGTAGTCCAAGCTGGCCTCAAACTTGAAGCCATCCTCCTGCTTCAGCCTCCCAAGGGCTAGGATTACACTTGTACACCATCATGCCTGGCTATAAAATGGCTTTTGAACAGACCCTTCACATCACAATGGCCAGCTGCCTACCAGGGCTTGGCTTCCAGGTCCCGTCCTCAGAGGCGTCTAACATGGTCTCACAGGAAGACGGGCAAGCAAGCTTCAGACCCCCACCTGCCATTTTCAATGTAAGCCACAGGTCGGACCTGCCTGCCTCCTGCTCCTGTCCTTTCAGCGTGACCCTGGGGTTCAGGCATGTCCATTCCCACACAGAGCCTCTTGGTCTCAGGGACAGAGCTGGGCAAGTCTCGGGACAGGAAGCAGGGATACTTTATCAGGAGGAAGGCAGCCCAGCACCTCCTCAGCTAAAGCCGCTCCCAGGAGGCCAAGGCCCAGCCTGGCCAGGTTCCCCGGCCCTCAAACTGCTTGTGGAGCCCTGGGGACCAAGGCTGGGATCTGCTGTGCGGCCTTCCTCGGGCTCCCAGCAACCCCAGTGGGTACCAAGTAGGCAGGCAACCTTGGCTGGCACCCTCTCCATCCTGCATCTGGGAGAACACGCAGAAAAGTTGCGAGACACCAGCATGGAGACCACATCCCTCAGCTGGGGACGCCACTCACAGGCTCTGCAAAGGCATTATCCCACAGCACCGTGGCTGTTGCGTTGTTGTCCTGGCTGCCGTGGACGATGACCACCACCGGGAGGGACAGGGTCTGAAAGACATGGGACACGAAGCTGTCATTGTTGTGTCACTGAGGGGTATAGCTCAGTGGCTTAAAGACGATGCTCCTTAGATATGTCATCCCCATTTGTTTATTTTTGAGACAAGGACTCTGAAGCCCAGGCTGGCCTTGAACTTGTGCCTCAGCCTTCCAAAGTGCTGGGATGACAGCCTTCTGCCACTACACTCTGCTTGTTGCTTAGATGACTCTAAAGCACAGAGCAGGTTTCTCCATGTTGTAAGGAAAGGGAAAGAGCCAGGGGTATAGCTCAGTGGCATAAATGCCCTCCTGGCAAGCATAAGGTCCTGAGTTCAATCCCTAGTTTATAAAAAAAAAAAAAAAAAAAAAAAAAAATAGAGGGAAAAGCACAAAGGGTGAAGAGGTAAACAGAGATTTCTGGACAAAACCCAACAATCCCTCCTAATTCACAAGGAGTTTCCTGTGACACATTTGTATCTGTCCCTCTGGCAAGGTCACCTTGTTATCCCGAGCTCCAATCTGTCTTAAGAGACCAATAGAGATAACAGAGAGGACAGATCCAGTGATGGGCTCATCTCTTTATCAACAATAAAAAAGATTGCAGCACGCTGACCTCTACTGGCTATACCTGCAGCCCCAGCGCTCCAAGGCTGAGCCAGGAGGGTTACGGGCTCAAGCCCACCTTGCACAGCTTAGCATCTTAGCGTAACCCCGCCTCAAAACACATAAAGGGGAAGGCAGCTGGGTGCTAGTCCAGTGCCAGGGCCTGGGTTCAATCCCTAGTACGTGTAAAAGAAAAGACTGCCCACAAGCACAACTCCAGTGACAAAGCGCGCAGTGGCCACGCACCCCACACAGGTGCAGGCCCATGAGCACCCTGCAGCCTCACCTTGACTTGAAACACAAGCTCATTGCCACCGATGCTGAACTGCGATTCGAACAGGATGGTGAACTTCTCTTCCGTCACCGACTCTGCCCCGCGCCGGTCTGACCTCTTGATTCGTTTTAGGGACTGCAAAGTGGGGTACATGAGCCGGCGGGCAGGGCCACAGTGCCCAGGAGAGCCGGGGGGAGCCCAGGGGCCCTCTCGCCTACAGCCCTCACCATGTTGCGGAAGTGGGCGCTGAGCGTGCCTGTAGCCTGGTGGTACTCCATGACGCAACAGTTGTTCAGGATCTCGCCACTGTAGTCGCTGCCGATCAGAGGGGAGCGGCTGGGTACCCTGTGGCCTCAGCACACACCCGGCAGGGGACACTGGGGGGGACCTCAGAGGAGGTTACTAGAGACAGACCCACTGACAGAGCTGTCTGAAGTGGTGGCCTCAGAGGTGAGCTCTGAGCTGCTGGTGAGGGCAGGGACACAGCTCCACTCTGCCCTCAGGGGATACAGAGCCCAGCGACCTACTTGCGGGTGTTCTCGTTCTTGAGCAGCGCCTTGGCCTGCTGCTCGCTGATGATGGTGGCCTTCACCTGCGGTGGGTTCATGTGCACGTTCAGCTTCCCGCCCACCAGCAGCCGCACGGTGGCCGCGAACTTGGTCTGTGTCTTCAGGACCTGTGGGGGCTGCTTCTCGATGATGAAGGTGCTGTGGGAACACGGGACACACTGGCCAGCGGTTGGGGAGGCAGGGTGGAGGGACATGGGATGTGCTGGATGGGGGTTGGGGAGGCGGAGTGGGGGGGCATGGGATGCTCTGGACAGGGGAGTGGGGAGGCAGGGTGGGGGCAATGGGAGGCCTGAGCCGGGTGGCACAGTCACCTGGTGACCAGGGCTGAGATGATGTCCGTGATGGTGGCGTTCACCTCCGCCAGCGTCCCCTCCACTGGCCCGGGGATGGGCAGCTGCTGGCACAGGTGCTCGGCCCTGCGGATCTGCTGCCGGTTCTGCCAGATGAGCTCGGCCAGCTTCTCGCACCTGTGGGCCCAGGCCGACAGTGGCGCGTGTGTCCTCCTCATAGGCCGGGCGCAGGACGTGGCCGGACCCACCCACAGTGCTTCCTCCGGGCGGCCTCACCAGGACTGCAGCACGTCCAGGCTGCCCTCGGGGGGGCCTCCGTTCCCTGCCAGCTGCTGCCGCCGCTTCCACTGGATCAACTCATCATCCAGGATGATCGTCTGTTGCTTGCGCAGCAGCTGTAGGGTCTTCTGGTGCTTCTCGGCCAGCTCCTGGGGGTGGATAAGGCCTGAGCCCCGGCCCTGGGTCCAGCCCGCCCTCACCGACTAGGCCCGGCCTGGCCCGGCACTCACCACGCGGTACCGCTGCAGCGTCTGCGCCTCGCGCTGCAGCCAGGCCTCCAGCGTCGCCTGCTTCTGCTGCAGGGCCGGCTCCCGGCTCAGCCGCTCCTGGGGGCTCAGCTGGGTCAGCTGAGCAAACTGGGCTGGGGGGATGGGGACACCGCATCACACACGTGCCAGGGGCCAGAGGGCCCGGTCACTACTGTGTAGCCAGACAGGGCTGGATGCTGCATCCTTAGCCAACCAGGCTCCTGCAGCCCTACCTCCAGGATGGGGGCTTGTGCTGTGGGCAGCCGGACTCTGCCATGGGTGGTGGCAGAGCCACCTGAGCCCCCACCACCCACATGCTGCCTACTGGCTCTTTGTAGGGTGTCCAGCTGGCCCTGACTGGGTGACCTGTGACTCCAGCTCCAGCCAGGTGAACTGACACCCTACTAGCTTTCCCAGGCCTCAGTCACCCCACATGTAAACTGAGGCTCCCGTGGAGGTTAAGTATCTAAGCACGGAAGATGCCACAGCACCGCCTGGCATGTGCTCAGTGCCCATGGGTCCCCCACATCCATCCTTCAGCAACACAGAACATGGGCAAATAGTCACCCAAGGCACCAGGCTTCCGAGTCCATCTGGGTTGGCTAAAGGCGAAGGAGACCTGAGGCCCAGTGCTGTGTGCACTCTCTCTCTCTCTCTCTCTCTCTCTTTGACACACACACCCATGCATTCTGGTCTCTGGAGCGGCCTGTCCCACTGCTCCAAGCCACATGGGGCCCCAGGGAGGAAGCCAGTCCTATTGGGCCGGACCTGAGCCCCAACCCCACACAGCCCAGCTCACCCTGGATGCGCAGGCTCTCCTGGTACTGGATGATGAAGTACTCCTGCGCCTGCTGCAGCTTCTTCAGCTCGCTCTCCGTGTCTTGTGTTACCAGACGCAGCTCCTCGAACGTCTGGCTGATCTGCAGGTGCTTCTGCGACAGGGTGTCGGGGTGGCTTCTGGGCGGGGAGCTGCCCTGGGGACAGCAGGGACAGCATGGCTCTGATCCTGGGGAAGCTGGCGCTACACCCTACTCTGGGGTACAGGCAGGGCTGAGAGGCTGGGCTGGTCGCCATGGGGTAGGGGTGGACAGTGGCCAGACAGGCACATGCCACCTCGAGAGCAGAATGTTCTGTTCCAGCTCCGAACTATACCGCAGTGCCCCAGGCAGGGCCCCCACTGCTGGAGAGGGGAACTCAGAGCAGGCTGGGTGTCACCCCATCTTCCTTCTGCAGAGCTCAACTTGCCCCACTTTTGCTCAGGGACCCAGAGTCATGGGCTTGATAGTCAGGAACGCAGTGGGGACCATGGCCCCCTTGTCCTCGTCCCACACCTACCTATGACAGATTCATCTGCCTGTCACAGTTTGGGCTGACCCCATCGGGCACCTGAAAGGGTCCCTGAGGGCTTCGCGGCTGACATGATAAACAAGGCTAGTGTGGACCCGGTCTGACCCAATCCTTCAATTCTGCTCTGAGGGGACAAGAAGTCTCTCTTGAAAACCCAAGCTATGCGCATGCTGTGCCCAAGCATGGTGCCATCGGATTAAATGGTTTTGCCGGGTGTTTGAGACAGGATCTTGCTATGTAGCCAAGGCAGTCTGAACTCTCAGCCACCCTCCCGCCTCAGCCTCCGGAGGGCTGGACGACAGGTGTGCGGCACCAGCCCAGCAGGGCTAGGCTTTATTCTGCACCTGTCACTTGGTTGCATGGCTATGATGCCTGCGAAGGCTAAGCCCACTGAGCGCAACTCTCTTAAAGGGACGCTCACAGGTGCATAGTCAGTGAGTGTCTCGGGCTGCGTGAGGCAGGACCCGCCCGCCCTGCCCCGTGCCTGGGCCACTCACGTTGGTGGCCTCTCGGACCAGCCGCTGCTCGTTGAACAGGATGTGCCGGATGCAGCGGACCAGCTCCAGGGGGCAGCGGTCGTAGGTGCTCTGAAAGACCACGGCCGCCACAGTGTCACAGCTGAGGTGACAGCAGGTGACCTGAGCCTCCTGCACCCAGGGGACACAGCAAAACCTGATCCCAGTGATGAGGCAGCTGGGCTTTTCCCAGCCCTGGTGTTCTAGTGACCTGAGCAACATCCAGAATACAAGATGAGGCCACCTGGAGAGGGGTGCAGTGTCAGGACTTCTCCACGGAGGGGGCGGATGGGCGAAGAGGGCCCTGGAGTGACATCCTGAGGGGGACACAGTGCTCGCTGTGTGCTTGGCATTCTTTGTTGTGGTTTTTGCTTTCTGAGACAGGGCCTCGCTATTTGCCCAGGCTGCCTCAAACTCGTGGCGATCCTCCTGCCTCAGCCTCCCAAGTACTGAGATGACAGGTGTGCACCACCTTGCCCAAAACTACTAGTTTATTGAAAAGAATGGTGTGTGGTTATGTTTGCCTTTTTGTCAGAATCTTTCGGTTCATGACTTATACTCTGAGTAACTACCTTGAAGATAATGACATCCGGTGGATTAACTATTGTTACTCTTTTATTACCTCATAATGAATTTTCTTTTTCTTTACACAAACACTTCTGATTGGGAGTGTGCAGCATGAGTCTGATGGTAGAGAAACAAAGCAAGAATAAGCACCTGGCTGTCTGAGTGCTCGCTCAGGCGAGGCTGGGCCGGAGTGCCGACCTCACACACCAGGCCCTGGCCCTGCCCTGGGGTTCCTGCCACTCTGTTCAGATAGGCGTGTGCCACGTAGCACTGTGGTGCCGCCCCCTTGGCACACGTGGAGGCAAGGAGTAGAAATTAAGGGGCTGCCACATGTGGCAGTCCAGCCTGCCGTCCTAGCACTTGGGAGGTGGGGCAGGAGGACTGCCAAGTTTGAAGCCAGCCTGGGCTACACAGTGAAACCCTGTCTCAAAAATTATGGGCTGGCAAGAGAGCTCAGCAGTCTAAAGTGCCTGCTTAGGCAAGCTTAAGCAAGCATGCAGGGACCTCAGTTCGATCCCTATTACCATGTGCCACACCAACTTCACCCCTAAGGTGGGCTGAGCTGGCCACAAAAAAAAAAAAATCAAGCAAAAGTAGGACAATGCTGGGCTTGATGGAGATGCCTAGAATCCAGCTACTGCAGAGGATGAGGTGGGAGGAAGTTTACAAAGAGCTCATCTCAGAAACCAATGAGCGGGTCCGGGGAGATGGCTCAGCAGACTAAGAGCCTGCTCTGGCAAGTGCAAGGACTGGGGCTTGATCCCTGGCACCACAGGCTGCTGAGCGCCATCCTAAACGAGTCTGGGCACGGTGGCACACGCCTGTAATCCCAGCACTGAGGAGGCTGAAAACAAGAGGATGACTATGATCCAAACTGTATAATGAGACCCTGTATCAAATACATTAAAGAATGAAGAAAAAGGGCCGGGGAAATGACTCAGAGGAATAAGTGCTTCCCTGGCAAATGCAAGGGCCTGAGTTTGATCCCCAATTCCACCAAAAAAAAGGGGGGGGCGTAAAGGTGAATTATTCTAAAACACTAAGCCATGTCTGATAGCACACGCCTGTAATCCCAGGACACTAGGAGGCTGAGGCAGGAGCACTGCCATGGGTTCAAGGCTTGCCTGGGCTACATAGTGAGACCCTGTCTCAAAAACAAGCAAAAAATAAGTAATACCAGTGACAGAAGAAGGTTACAAAATAGCTCCAGATTAACAGAGATTAAAGAGGAGTCCCATGCCATCTCGAGGGTGGGCAGGCCCCACAGGAGCTTTGGAGTCACTGATGGACAGGACACCTCACTGGCTGAGCCAGCAGGGCTGACATGAAGGGGAGGATGCAGGATTAGCCCTATGGGGGCTCCAAGCCTCTGTCCTGCAGAAAGGGCTTGGGGTGGAGCCTCTCTGCCCTGTGCATGGATGGCTGAGAAATGAGTGCACGAGAGCGTGAGCATGTGTGGAAGCCTGTGCACAGGCCTGCACACATGCACGTGGGTGATGCTGACAGCAGGTGCCTCAGGCGTTTTTTGTTTGTTTGTTTGTTTGTTTTTGCAGAACCAGGGATTGAACTCAGGCCCTTGTGCTTGCCAGGGAAGCGCTTATTCCACTAAGCCATGGATGACTCAGGCCCGGGTTTTTCTTTCATTGGATTTTTGTTGAGACAGGATCTCACCATGCAGCCCAGGCTGGCCTTGAGTTCAGAGTCATCCTCCTGCCTTGGCCTCCCGAGTGCTGGGATGACAGGCCTGCGTCACCATCCCGGCTCTTGCAACTTTTGTGCCTTTCAAATTATGTTCAAATAAGAGGCTGAAAGGCAACTGCAACCCCAGAAGCAAACCATCACAGCCCGCTCTCTCGGGGCTTCAGGTCAGGTGGGAGAAGCGCCCTGCAGAGCCTGGGCCCGGCCCCCACCCGCCCAGGCGCACCTGCAGCTGCGTGGCATAGTGGCCCAGCTTGATC
Organism: Ctenomys sociabilis; assembly: GCA_004027165.1. Classification (NCBI taxonomy): domain Eukaryota; kingdom Metazoa; phylum Chordata; class Mammalia; order Rodentia; family Ctenomyidae; genus Ctenomys; species Ctenomys sociabilis. The sequence continues at coordinate 57,190 of PVKA01009411.1, read as the reverse complement.
TTCAACAGGAACCCGTCCTCCCCCACCTGGTGCTCCGCCTTCCGCTGCAGCTCCTGCACCAGGCCCTCCAGGAGCTGGGCGGCCTTAATGTTCTCCTGTGGATTATCAAGATCTATTGAGTCCCTAGGGGAAAAAAATTACACGACATGTACACATACACGCATGCGCAGGGACCTGCACCACGCAGTGCCCATGGCACACACCCCGCCCAGGTGAGGGGCCCGGGCAGCGCCCAGGCCCGGAGTGGGAGCTTAGCTCTCTACCCTAAGAAAATCAAAGCCATAAAATATTCATGTTTTCCTTAATATCAACATAAATATTCCTTTTTTTTAGCACTCACTAAGAGGCAAGACTATCTGGAAAACCCGCTCCTTGCAAGATTATCTGCATTGTTTGTTTTATGAGTGAGGCTGGCTGTGGAGCCAGGCCGGCCTGGCCCTTGCATCCATCCTCTGCCTCAGTCTCCGGAGGGCTGGGATGACAGGTGGGTGTCACCACACCTGCCCTGCATTTTGTTTGTAAAGCAGGGGTCCTACCCTGTTGCCCAGGCCGCTCCAAGTGACCCCGCTGCGTGGGTCTCCCACGCACTGTGGGCCCCGGACTGAATGGAAACACGCTCTTACATCGGTGCCGGGACTGGGCAGTGCCGGGACTGGGCTTCTAATCTCAGCCTAGGGAGGCTAAGGCACATCGATTGTGAGTTCGAGGTCAACCTGGACTACAGGCTGAGATCCTGTCTCAAAAAAAAAGAAAAAAACAACTTTTTTTCAGAGGTGGGGCTCAAACCCAGGACCTGGCTGCTGGTAGGAAGCCCTGGGCCTCCGGGCCACACCCCAGCCGCTGATCCCTGCCCTGGTGCTTTTCTCCGAACGTTAAATCCAAAAAAAAAGTTGAAAAGGGAATGGCAGTGCACAGGGCTGCCCTCACATCACAAAGCGAGATCTGCTCAACTTCCTAGAAAGGACCGGGGAGATGGCTCAGTAGAATAAGCACTTCCCTGGCAAGCACAAGGGAGTTCAATCCCGGGTTCCAGAAAAAAAAAAAATCAACTGCCTAGAACACCGCCCTGCAGGCTGCAGGCTTCTGACCGTACAAACAGGTGACAGTGGTGACAGCTGTCTGGTCCTCAAGAGCAGGCCAGTGACCGAGGTACGAGGAGCCACCGTGGTCACCCTGCAGAGGCCTGCAGCTCACTGCAGCAGGTGTGGAGACAGCTGCTGGCGGGAAACAGCGGGGCCAGGCGACTCAGAGGTCAGTATCTATTGGCTCCTCAGCCCCACAAATAAAATAAAACTAGCACATATACAGCTGTGCCGCCAGCTGGGCAGGCTGCGCCAGCTCCCCCCACCTTAGGCAATCAGCAGTCAGGGAACTTAAAATATAAGCGTTGATTTGGCTGGGCACGGCAGCACACACCTGTCATCCCAGCACTCAGGAGGCTGAGGCGGGAGGATGGCCGTGAGTTCAAAGCCCAGCACAGCTCTGTGTCAAGCCTCCCCCCACTGCAATGAAAATAAAGATGTGAAACCCTTGTTCACCTACCAGGCCTGGCTCTCTATCCACTGGGACAGGTAATGTCGCACCTCGATGGGGAAGTGCTGGCCATACAAGGCCTGCATCTGGTGCAGTGCGTCGCCCTGCAGCTGCTGGGCCTGGATCCACACAGCCATGGCTCACAACCTGCTTGACAAACATCCAGCATGGGCGATTTGGCTTTCCAGTCTCCTTTAACCCATTAGAATCACTGCTCACACAGTTTACAAGAAAATGCTGTTTATCTTTTTTGGTGGACTGAAGATCTCTCTCCTTTGCTCTCTCATCTATACCTCTGTCTGTCTGTGTGTCTATCTATCTATCTATCCATATTTATTTATTCCTGAGACAGGGTCTCACTGTACCCTACAGGCTGCCCTGAACTCACTGTGCTGCTCAGGCTGGCCTTGAACTTGTGGCAATCTTCCTGCCACAGGTTCGGGAGTAGCAGGCTCAGGAGCGGCAGGTGTCTGCTGCCACACCAGCTCCAGGTCAGTGCGGTGAGCCGGGTGTGAGCTCCGCAGTGTTTCCACGATGCCCACACTCAGGATGGCCCAGGAAAGAACAGCTGGGCCTGGGCTCTGACAGTCACGGCCCTGCAGTTCTTCGTGCCAAAGCACAAACCCAGAGCACAAAACCGCCACCACAGATCCACCCTTCACTTTTGTGCAGAAGTGTCCGCGGCGGCAGCCCTGTGTGGAGGCATGCGCTTGTGATCCCAGCACTCAGAAGTCGAGGCTGGAGGAGCGCTGCACGTTCAAGGCCACCGGGGCTATAGCAAGACCTTGTCTCAAAGGAAACAAAAGAATACAGAAGTGCAAACCTCTAAAACACTGACACACTCAGCAGCTACTGAAGCCCAGCAGCTACTGAAGCCGCAGCTGCTGGAAGCTGAGGAGCCCCAAGGCTACTTTCTGAGGACTGCAGGGGGTCTGGGGCAGCACTGGAGTCCAATTTTCTCACCTCTGGGGCTTCCTCCCCAGCAGGCGTTGGAGGCCCTCGGGGCCAGGGCAGGACATGGCTGAACTCTGCTGCTGCCCAAGCCTCGACCCCAGGCCCTGGGGTCAGGAGGGCGGCCCAGTCCCACCCCAGCCCTGCTGTGGCTTGCGCTTGCACAACTCCCAGAAGATCTGTCACAGTCTGGCCCTGCCACTTGGACCCGGGCCTTGTTGACAACCAGCGGCCGCACACGTGTGTAGGGAACACAGCCGTGGGCTGATCGAGTGACGTGAGCTATTTCTGGGCCCCAGGCCGGGCTGGAGCCAGTAGGGGGGGGGGGGGGGGGGGGGGGGGGGGGGGGGGGGCAGGTGCCAGCGCCAGTTTTAGCCTGGGACGAGGCCTCAGGACACTTGGGCGGCCACAGAGGCTCCCTTAGGGCTTCTGAGTGCACTTTAAGGCTGGGACCACCCCAAGACGCCCAGAACGTCCAGCCCCAGCCGCAGGAGCAGAGCTTCCCAGTACAGCTGCACTTTACAGCTCGACCCTGCGCCCGGGAGATGCTGCATTACACTGTACTTGTTAACTGCATGAATCGTAGCCCACGACCAAGAAAGCAGAACAGGTAGCCAGCAAAATTTTTCCCTTTTGTTTTTGGTTTTTTTGGAGACAGGGTCTAGCCCAGGCTGGCCTTGAACTTGTGGGGTTCCTCCCACCTCAGCCTCCCAGAGACAGGGCTTGCAGGTTTGTGCCACCAAGCCTCGGCCATATATTTCCTTACTGACCTCGCACAAGGGAGAACCCTCCAGGACCCAGTCCCCCTCCCCCTTCTCTCTGGCCTGAGGCAGTGGACATCACACTGTGACACGCTTTGCCAGGAGCAGCGGGTTCTTTTTAGAGTTCTCCCAGGACGAGACTCAGCATGAGGCCTCCGGGAGTGTGCACAGTGCCTGGATCCCAATGCAGGCTAAGCCGCAGCTCCGTAAGGGTGTGTGGACAGCAACTTTCCCAATCCTTAGCCATGCACTGGCTGGGAGAGTTTTTCTTGTTCCCCTGCGTTGGTCTATCTCCCCACTGAGCACTCCGAGCAGGGAGCAGACAAGGACAGCTTAACTCAGAAACGTGTCCCCAGGACTCAGCGCAGTGGCTCCTCATGGACAGTGCTCCATAAATATTTGCTGAGTGAATGAACACACCAATCAATATTCCACGTCCCTCTGAGTCCTGGGCATTTTAAGGCAGAACACCCCAGGGGTCCACAGAGCACATGGGGGCCAGGCAATCGCACATAGTAGTTCGTTGTCAGTTTGTGGGAGTTCTCAGTTTTATCAGAGTGGACTGCTTCCCAGCACTCTGGGAGGCTGAGGCAGGACGGTTACAAAGTCACGCTCAGCCTGGGCTACTTAGCAAGATCTTGTCTCAAAATAAAGCACAAAAAGCCGGGCATGGTGGCGCATGCCTGTAATCCCAGCACTCGGGAGGCTGAGGCAGCAGGATCATTGTGAGTTCGAGACCAGCCTGAGCTACAAAGTGAGCTTAAGGCCAGCCTGAACTGCATAGTGAGACCCTGTCTCAAAAAGCCAAAAAAAAAACAAAAAAAAAAACAAAATAAAGCACAACAATGGGGCTGGAAATGTAGCTCAGTGTGAAGCTCTTGGGCTCCGCCCCTCCCTCGCTCCCAGCTCCTAGAATTTTTATGATTGGAACATGTCAATCACTATTTCCTAAAATAGCAGCCGGGGAAGAGGGGGGGCAGCGCTGCTGTCCTCGGAGGGGCGCCCGGTGTGCTGGCGCCTGGCCAGGGCTGGAACCCCGGCAAGTGGGAGCCGGTGGCTCGCGGGGCCCTGCAGAGAGGCAATAATTCTTAAATTTTATTTATTCATTTATTCAAGGCACGGGGGATTGAACTCAGGACCTGTGCTTGCCAGACAGACGCTTAGTCTCCTGAGCTATCTCCCCAGTACCCCGAAATTTTTTTTTTTTTTTTGTGGAACTGGGAATTGAATTCAGGTCCTTGCACTTGCCAGGGAAGTGCCTATTCTACTGAGCTATCTCCCTGGTCCCCTGAAAATTTAAAAACATTTGAAAATGTGAACATAAACTACATAGTATAGGATCAGTTTCATTTTACTCAAGCAAAGAATTCTACCATATTTAACACATACAATGTTATTTACTGGGCCAACATGTAACTTTAAATACAGTCTGTTTATTTGCTCAGTTTTTTTTTTTTTTTTTCAGTACCAGGGATTGAACTCAGGACCTTGCTCTTGCCAGGCAGGTGCTTATGCCACTGAGCTGTCCCCAGCCCTATTTGGCCTCAGTAGGCAGCCCAGACTGGCCTTGAACTCACAGCAATCCTCCTACCTCAGCCTCCCAAGGGCTGGGATCACAGGTGTGCACTGCCACGCCTGGCACGAATGCTCAGTTTGGACCAGTTTGAGTTTCTCTCCAGTTTCTATGTCCACCAGAGCCAGCCGACTGCCCGGCCCTCGCCCCTCGGGCTGACCCAGCCACCTGACACTGCTGAACCTGTGCCAACCACGGCTGCTGTACTCAGCCTGTTTCTCAGCCTGTCAGCAGGCAGGGCCACCTCAGTGAGTGCCGCAGGCCCGAGGCGTGATCCGTACCTCAGGGCCGCCTCCAGGTGCGCTGCAGAGGGATGCAGATCCACTCTGAAAATCTCCGGCTGCGACTCGAGGTCAGACTTGAAGCGGATGGAGGCGGCACACACTGGTCACCCGGACACGGGGTGCCTATGCCAGCCTCACACATCTGCAGGTGACTGGGGTGAGACGCCAGAGCAAACAGGCCGGGGACACTGGGGAGGCTGAGATGGGAGGATCCTAGTGGGTCCCAGGCCAGCCTGGGCAACACGGCAAAGCCCAAACTAAACCCAACCAGCCAAACGCCTCACATATGACTTCTAATTCACAAAAACGGGAAAGGCATATTTTAGTGAATAAATTCAGGGGTTGACATTTTTTTTTTTTTTTTTTTTTTTTTGTCTTTTTTGAGACAGGGTCTCACTGTGCAGTTCAGGCTGGCCTTAAGCTCACTTTGTAGCTCAGGCTGGTCTCGAACTCACAACTCCTGCCTCAGCCTCCCTAGTGCTGGGATTACAGGCATGCGCCACCACGCCCGGCTCTTAGGGGTTGACATTTTAACTAACAGATCAGACACCTTCAATCATGGGACAAACTGACACAAGGTGCCTCCGGACATGCTGTGCTGAAATGCAAACAGAACAAAAATCACAAAGAAAGATGGAGAAACAATCAACAGTTCAATGAATCAAAAATCCAACTTTCAGGGTTCCTAGGCACGACAGAGGGCTGGGGAGATAGCTCGGCAGTCTCAACACCTGCCTGGCAAGAGCAAGGGCCTGAGTTTGATCCCCAGTACTGCATGTCGGACCAGCCCTGAAGCCTGTGGTGGCACACACCTGTAATCCCAGTGCTGGAGGGCCGGCCAGATAGCTCAGCAGATTAACGTGCCTGTGTAGGCAGACTTGGGCTGGGAGTTCGATCCCCAGGCCTGCTGGGAGGCCGTAAACTGGAGGATCACTACTGAGTCCAAGCTGTGTAGCGAAACCCTGTACCAAATAAATAAACAAACAAATAAAGGAGAGGAGAAGGTACAAGAGTTTTAGACTGAAGAGACAACAGCTCTCAAGAGCATAATTTAAACACAAAACCGCACTTGGAAGGACACTGTTGAGGTAATTAAGAAAACTCAAGCTGGGCCTGGTGGTGGGTGCTGACTGTCTCAGCGTACTGGGAGGCTGAAGCAGGCGGATTACAAGTTCAAGGTTGGTGCTGGCAAGTCAGCCAAGCTCTGCCTCAGAGAAAAAGAGGCATGAGCAAGGCCCTGAATTAAGGCCCCAGTACTAAAAAAAAAAAAAAAAAAAAAAAAGTTTAACAAGAGCTTGTACTGTCGGATCTGCACGCTAAAGGCAAATAGCAGAAAAGGTCACAAGAAGTGCAAACACCATGCCATACACGGGCCGGGCCAGGTCTTCTGGGCCGCTCTGTGCAGTTCTTCCATTTGTTGAATTCTGTTGAAAGTGTTCAGACCTGAGGGCTGGGGAGTCCGGGGCATGGTGTGTGCTTGGCACAGTGAGGGCCAGGGCTCGATCCCAAGCACCACAAGTGGGAATAACAGAAATACAGCCCCAGAGGGGTGAACTTCATGGGCCAGGGGTATTGATGAGGGTCCTGCATGACTCAAGATTTGGGTTTTTTGTTTTTTGAGTTCTGGTCTCATTATGTAGCCCAGGCTGGTCTTGAAGGCGAGGCACCTTCCTGCCTCAGCTTCCCGAGGGCTGGGGTGGCAGACATGTGCCTCCACACCCAGCCGTGTCTGCTTATTTTGCGTGAAGCATCAAAGCCCAAAGCTGGTGCCCACTCTGGGCTGGACAAAGTAGGACGGTTTCCAGGCAACAGACAGCCTCCCTTAAGGGGGCCTGAGATGACCCATACCCACCCTGTGGTCTTCTGAGCATCATCTCTGCCATCAGCAGAATCCAGGAAAGAGACTGAGGAACAGCACACGGGTGGAGCATGCAGCCCGGAGCCCAGATTCAGCACAGACCGACGTGGCATTTGACTTTCTTCTTCAGGACAGTATAATACTAGGACCCAGAAGGCAAAGGCAGGAGGATCTCTGAGAGTTTGGGGCTAATCTGGGCAAACATTACAAGTCCCTGTCTCAAAAGCAAAAACAAAAGAGTAAAAAAAGGAAGCTAAATATGTTTCAGTTAAAATAACAGAAGACTAAGCCAGCTGGGATGGCACACGTCTGTAATCCCAGGAGGCTGAGGCAGGAGGATGGTGAGTTCAAGGCCAGCCAGGGTAACTTCCCTGATTCAAATTTTTTAAAAAGTTAAAATAAAAATTATAACAACCACTTTTAATTTCCTATCATCTTGTTTTGAAGTTCTGTATGGCGTTTGCTGTTTATACTTTTAAAAAATTCTCTTTCAGAAAATTAAAGTAAGCTGGGTGTGCTCTCAGTGGTAGAGCAGCTGCTTACCACACGGGTCCCAGGTTCCATCCCCAGCACTCAAGAGAAAAGGGACTAAACCCTCCTTCTATGATCGCGGCACTCAGGAGGCTGAGGCAGGAGGAGTACCAGGAGCTCAAGGCCAGCCTGGGCTGCATGGAGAGTGAGAGCCGGTCTCCAGAGCCTAAATACATAAATGAATAAACAAGGAAACAGAATCTTCTCCTGTGAGAAAAAAGGCTTTCGGCCAGTCCCTTGCTGCTTCCCCAGGGCTCCCTGCGTGTGGCCATCCACCGCGGGCACCATGCTCTGCACCCCAAGACAGTGCATCCTCCCAGGGCAGGCTGACCTGGGCAGTGGAGTTGAGATAAACAAACGGCATTTGGGGAGTGTCCTGTCTCAGAAAATGGCAAGGAAAGCTGTCGGGAGGAAGGGTTATCCTGGAGGGGAAGCAGTCTTGTCATCTGGGCATTCAGTGTATCGATGAATTAAAATTGAAAAAAAAATTGAACCCAAAGGGCCAGTACTGGTGGCGCACGCCTGTCCCTACAGCTCTCCAGAGGCTGAGGCAGGAGGATCCCCACAAGTAGGAGATGGGCCTGGATGAGTTCGCACCCAGCCTGAACTGCATAGAGACCCTATCTCAAACAAACAAACAAAACCGTGCACAAAGGCATCGCCAGGCTTTGCCACAGCGGCTCCCTCTGCTGAAGCGAAGGGCTGTTCCGAGCCCCCGCCGGCGGCAACAGCAGCGACAGTGACAGCTCCCCGCGTCAGTGGCAGCTGGGCGAGCAGAGGCCGCTGTTACAGGAAGCGGCAGCCGGCAGCGATTTCCTTCCCGAAGGTCAGCTGCCTGCGCCGCCCAAGCAGCGCGCGACCTCGGCGCCCGCCCCCGAGCGCGCGGCGGCTTCCAGTAAAGCTGGGAGGAAAACAGCGCCGTGCCGTCCCCACCGCCAGCCTCACACTTCTCAGAGGTGGCCGCACAGCGCCGAGGGCCCCACCTGAAGGCAAGAGGCACCTTGGAGACCACGAGCGAGACCTGTACGGGCCCCTCGGGGTCGCACAGGACAGTCGGTGCCTAGCTTTCCTTTGCCCTAAGGTCAGAGCAGTCATCCCACGCGAGGGCACCCGCGGGGCTCACGCTGCCCGCCAGGCACGGACCCAGGAGCGGCAACTGCAATCCCAGCACGCAGGAGGCTGAGGCAGGAGGACTGCTGGCAGTTCCAGGGCTACAGAGCAAGATCCTGTCTCAACAAAACAGCAAATATACAATGAATGTGCAGTTCCTTAGATCGGTCGTGGAGAAAAGACGGCTAAGCCAGTAGTGAAAAGGGAAAGCAGACAGGAGATAGGACTGCCCACCTCTGGGGGAACCTCGAACAGTCAGGAACACTGGAGGCCCAGCACCCTCCAAAGAACCAGCACCTGGGTTTATCCTCCCAGATGCAGGGCACGCCACGCATCCACAGGAAGCCACCTGGGGCCTTTTAAACCCCTGGCAACGTCGCTGCAGTTCCTGCCTCCTCTGCGCAGTGTGACCGACGCCTCCGTGGTGGCTCCGCTCACCATCACTTTCAGTTATGGTGGCAACAGGAACGCCAGGCTTCCTGCGACAGGAGTGCTCTTGTTCTCAGGCTGAGCTTCGTTTGGTTTGTGGCTCTGGGGCTTGAACCCTGGGCCTATGTCCTCAGCCCTTTTGAAACTTTTTAAAAATGTGTGACAGGAGCTTGCTGAGGTGCTCTGTGTTCCAGGTGGGCCTGGACTTGAGATCTGCCTGCCCCGCCTCCCCAGGTGGGGCTCTAGGTGGCAGTGCCATGCCCGGTGTGAGCTGAGAGGCTCCACTGTGCTAGGGGCCCAGCCTGAAGGAGCAGCATGCAGAGGAGATGGGGGGCCACCAGCAGCAGCAGCAGTGAGGGTCATGGCGGGACCAGAAACACCCTGCCAGAGCCAGTGTGGCAATGCAGGCTCGCAGCCCAGCATGGGAAGGCTGAGGCAGGAGGATCACAGTGCCTCCCACACCAGCCTGACTACACTGCCAGAGCTTGTCTTAAAAACCAAGCCAACCCAGAGCAGACCGAACCCAAGGAGAACGAGGCCAAGAGGGTCCAGAACAGCAAACCCTCCCCTCAGCTCTAGGTGGAGGAGGCAGTGGCCAAGCTTAGGAGCAGTGCCAGGGGGAGGGACACCTTTCAATAAGGCCAGACCTCGGTCATGACCACCTGTGGCCTGACCAGCAATGTGACACTTCCTGTGATGCCCAGGGCTGGCACTTGAGTCCCCAAATCCCTGAGTGGTTTCCCTCAGCTGTATTCGTGTCCATTACGAGTATTTATTGCAGATCACAGCAGACCATAATTTTCTAATGGCAGAAAGCATTTCCCACAGAGGGACAGCAGCATCCCTAACACAACAAAAACACAGCTGCTGCATCTGACTGGCAGTGCACGCCTGGGACCCGGCACCTGGGAGGCTGAGGCAGAAGGATCATTTCCAGGTCCAGGCCAGCCTGGTCTACAAAGTGAGCTCAAGGCCAGCCTGAGCTGCATAGCGAAAGACAAAAATTAAAAATGAAAGAGTAAAAAAAAAGTGACAGAAACATGAGAAATACTACAGAATTTCTCTTAAAAAATGATAGGAATGGCTGGGAAGATGGCTCAGTGGAATAAGCACTTCCCTGGCAAGCACAAGGGCCTGAGTTCAATCCCTGGTTACACACACACACACACACACAAAAAAAAAAAAAAAAAAAAAAAAAAAAAAAAAAAAAAAAAAAAAAAAAAAAAAAAAAAAAAAAAAAAAAAAAAAAAAAAAAAAAAAAAAAAAAAAAAAAAAAAAAAAAAAAAAAAAAAAAAAAAAAAAAAGAAAGAAAGAAAGAAAGAAATTCAATAATGGCTGTTATATTGCATATTGTTGTCATTAAATTAGCTCAGATCACCAGATAAAAGCATGTAAGATTGATCAACAAATTATAAAAAATTAAAAAGGAGTACTATGGACAAGCACTAGGAAGATAACAAGGTAGAAAGTGTTAATTATTGAATCTGTGATATAATTCAGCTATAAAAAATAAGATAAGTGAACAGCTACACTCTCTTAATTCACTGATTAGAGACATCTGCTATAATAATGTCTGTAAGTACAATATCATGTATGCACCTTGTACGACACCAAAACATTACGAAAACAGTTTGCAATGTATTAATTTATCGAATCTGTCCTGTTAATTTGTCCTGAAGTTGTCTCATTGCTGTTTGTTCTTCAATTAAAATGAATAAATTAAATTAAAAAGGAGAAAAAAACTTAAGCCTTCACTGCTCCTGTCAGAAGACCAGAAGACAGCAGCAGGATGACGATCCAAGCCATCCTATGCACAGACACACTTTTTTTTTTTTTTTTTTTGGTGGAACCGGGGATCGAGCTCAGGCCCTTGAGCTTGCCAGGAAGCGCGTATTCCACTGAGCCACCTCCCTGCCACCTCCCTGCCCCCCCCCACCTTTTTCTTTTTCCCTGTCTTCTGTGCTTTCTCCCTTCCCTCATCCCAGCCAGTCCTTCCATGGAGCAGTCTCTTTCCCTTTCACAGTACCTTTCAGATCCTATCTACTCTTCTAGGTTCTTAAATGATGCTCACATGAGTCTGATTTATTTCAAAAACATGGAACGCTGGGGCCGGGGAGATGGCTCAGCAGAATAAGTGCTTCCCTGGCAAGCGCAGGGGCTTTGAGTTCAATCCTCAGTTCCGCAAAAAAACACAAGAGAAAGGAATGCTTCGCAAATTTGTCTGTCATCCTTGAGCAGGGGGCGTGCTAATCTCGGTGCTGCTCCAATTTTGGTATGTGTGCTTTCCGAAGTGAGCACTATTTTTAAATTTTTTGATATAGATGGCCTAGGCTGGCCTCAAACTGGTGTTGCTCCTCCTATCTTAGCCTCCCGAGTGCTGGGATAATAGGCCTCTGCCCCCAATACCTGGCTTCATTCAATTTTTGTTAATATAATTTTTGGTGTTTGTTTGTTGAGACAGGGTCTCACTTTGTAGCCCAGCCTGGCCTTGAACTCATGGCAATCCTCCTGCCTCAGCCTCCCAAGTGCAGGGATGACAGGCATGCGCCACCACACCCAGCAGTGCAGTTTTTCAAAAGATTTGGCATTTTGCCTCTGAGAATCAGAATGCACCTACCCTCTGGGCAGAAGCTACAAAGGATTTTAGTTGCCCAGGCTACTATCCCCAGTGAAAGGGCGTCCCCTTAGCTTCTTCTTGGCATGGGTGTGGGGGCAGGTCCCGGAATCCGTGTCCGCTGCAATTAGGAAACCTCCACTCTGCATGAAGAGCCCAAGTGGCGGAAACGGCTGGCTGGTCCGTAATTTCCTGTGCCTTGTTATTGTATCGCTGTAGAGCTCATTAGCCAAGCCCTAGTTACGGCAATAATGGCCCTGAATCACACTTTGGAGAAAGCCTGTGGAGGCTCCAGGCCATGACAGGTCCAAGCCCAAGCAGACAGAGTCCCAAGAAACGCCGTCAAGAATCGCAGGGATGCGTGCGTGCGTGTAGCGGGCCAACGGCTCCCTTGGTGATTCCAGACAGGAGCTATGTAGGTTGTGACGACAACCGATGAGCCGAAACTCCAGACAGAGCTGTTTTGCAGGCCAACTCTTCAGCTTCTTTTAATTATGTCTCAAGAACAGAGAGACAGAGTAGTTGGGGGTGGCAGTGCACACCCATCATCCCAGCGCTGGGGAGGCTGAGGCAGGAGGATCGCTGCAAGGTCAGGGCCAGCCTGGGCTACCTAGTGAGTCTGAGGCCGGCCTGGGCTTCAGTGAGACCTTGTCTCAAAAATCAAAGAAGAGGAGGAAAAGGACCTGAGTATAGGTGAACACCCAGTGACACCACCGTTCGTGCCCTGTGACCACTGTGCTGCCACTACCCATAAGGTCTCGTCCCCATGTCAAGCAGCCCAAGCAGGAGGTAGACGCTCAGGAAGTGGCGGAGGGAGCCCAGATAGGGAGGGAGCCCAGCCTCTGCTTGTCGTCCTGAATGTCTGTGGCCAGGGACAGAGGCCAGCTTGGAGGGGACTGCAGAGATGCAGCTGCAGACGCACACAGGTGGCATGGTGGGCACACGAGGGCGCTGGGCACAGGGTCTCCCCTGCCCTGGTGGTGCCCAAGCCCCATCTGCAGGGCCAGGCGGCTTGGCCCAAATCCACTGCCACCAACAATGACAGCATGCTGAGCCCCCAAGGCTGTGACAGGGTGTGGGGATGCGCCAGCAGCCCTGACGAGGAAAGCACACTCAGGAGGAGGCAACGGCGCCTCCCGTCCTGCCAGCCAGGTCCAGGAGCATGGGGGACGCCATGGGCAATGCAGGCCGGCCTCCAACGTGCAGTGCAGCGACCCTCCTGCCTCAGTCTCCCGGCACTGAGATAGTAGGCTGCACCCCCATGCCCGCCTTGGGCATGACCACTGGCCTCCGAGGGTATCTGGGAAGCCATGGGGACCTGCCTGTGGGACGGGAGCTGGGGACGGAAACCCTGCAGCAGCACTTAGTCCACAGTCCTCAGGGGCCCACAGCCCACCACCCTGCCTCAAAACCCAACTCCACACACTGTTCCAAAACCCTCAGGGTCCTCCCTTTTCTGCTCTCTTACCAGTCAGGCCCATAGTTTACCTTTTTGGCCAACAAGCTGGTTTCTGCCTTAGAACAATCCCAGGTCTTTCTGCCTGCATTCAGAACTCTGCATCTCTTTCTCTGCTACAAAGCAGTGATTATAGTGGTCTGGCTGCCTCTGAACCAACGACCCAGGAAAACAAGAAGGGCAGTTAAGGAGGAGGTAGCTGGGCACACACTGGGAATCCCAGAACTCAGGAGGCTGAGGCAGGGGGGTTCTTGTGAGTTTGACACCAGCCTCACCTACAAAGTAAGCTCAAGGCCAGTCTGTACTGAATAGTGAGACGTGTCAAAAAAAAGGAGGGGTAGGGACAAAGAAGGATAAAAAGAAAGGGAGGAAGAGTGATGAGACAGAAAAGAGCCTAGTGTGGTGGGGCCACCTGTGACCCCAGAACTCGGGAGGCTGAGGGGAAAGGATCTCTTTGAGGTCGAGGCTGGCCTGAGCTACACAGCAACCTTGCCTCAGAGAAACAAGCAAAAGAAAACACAACCCCACCACACACACCAAAATAAGGAGGCAAAGAACCACGCGTGGGCATCATTTCTCGCGCAGCCTGTGGTGGGACTGAGGCCCCACAGCACGCGCCTAGAGCCGGTGTAAAGGAGCCCCATGGGGCACCGGGGATTTTACACTTCTGAGCAGGAGACAGCGCGTTTCCAAAATCCTGGAGAAGGGCTCACCTTGGCTGCCCCAGCCCAGCTGCCTGTGGATGCCGCCCTATCAGCTGAGCTGCTGGATGGAGAATGCAGCAGCTCAGGCTAGCACACCGCGGGCTGCTCCCCACAGAGCTAAATCCGCACCATCAGGGGCAGGGACACAGTCGGTCTCCAAGACAACGGTTGTTTTATTTTAAAGAGGATAAAGCAGACGCCAAGGGCCAGACTGAGACTGCTGCGGTGTCTGCAAGGGACACAGAATGGTGGCTCAGGCCCCAGGGAGTCGGGGTTGCTAGGACAAGGGAGGGGGTGGTGGAGCTGCTGAGAAAGTTCCAGGCACATGGAGTGTAAAGTGTGTGAGTGCCCTGGTGCCTTGGAAGTGCGCTCCTAAAAATGGTTGCAATAGGGTCGGGGGAGGCATGGTGAGTGCCTGCAACCCCAGCCCCCGGGAGGCTGAGGCAGGACGAGTCAGGACAACTGAAAGTCTAAGGCCAGCCCAGGTTCAAAAAGACAAAAGATGAAACAGATCAAATGTGGCTGGGATGCGGCTCAGCCGTGGCGTAGTGCTCCCTATCCACCCTGCATCATTTGTTTTTTAATCCAGTGTGTGTCCACCACGTGTGTGTGTGGGGGGGTGGCTTTGATGAACTTGTGTTTCCCCCAGTGTGACTCAAAATCCAAAGCAAACGGACGGACGGTGGTGAGCTCCCCTAGGGACGGGCCCCCTGGGCTCCCACAGCGGCCTGCAGGAACTGTCAGTGCCGGGGCACCAGTGCCACTCAGGTGCTGAGGACACGGCCTCACTGGGCTGGGCTTCCAGGGCCTAATTAGCCAACCCGAGGCCTCCATGCCTGGCCTAGCGCAGTCTGCTGCTTTCTGCTCCCGCCTTCTTGGTCCCACCCAGGCCGCAGTCCTTGCAGATGTGGGGAAGCCTGTTAACAGCACGTGAGCACCAGCGGGTCAGCAGGGGACTACTGTGGAGCTGGGGGCGAGCCCCGGTACAGCCAGGGCATCGGCTCAGCCCCAGTGGACCGGACAAGCACCACTCGTCCTGCAGACTGTTGGTCATAAGAAATAAACCAGGGCTAGGCACGGACCTGCAGAGTGGACTTCCTGCCACTTCTGTGCAGAGCAGTCTTACTCGAAGGCTAACTGTCCGGCTCACCATAGTTGAGCCAATTCCTTCATCTTTCAGAGCTGAGCCGCAGCAGTCAGGCACAGGGGCACATGCCTGTCATCCAGGGCTGAGGAAGCCAAGGCAAGAGGAGCTCCGTGGGTTCAAGGCCAGCCTAGAGTACACCACAAGGCCTTGTCTCAAAAAGAAAGACTAGGGCTGGCCAGATAGCTCGCAGATTAAAGTGCCTGCTGAGGCAAGCACAGGGACCAGAGTCCGATCTACGCAGGGAGACCCTGTAGACCCTGTGCTAAATACGAGAATAAATATGAGACAGAGAGAGAGAGAGAGAGAGGAGAGAGAATGACTGGGCTGGGGACATAGCTCAATGACATATGCCTGGCAAGCACAAGAACCTGAGTTTGACCCCCAGTACTGTATATAGATAGATAGATAGATAGATAGATAGATAGATAGATAGATAGATAGATAGATAGATAGAGAAAGAAAGAAAGAAAGAAAGAAAGAAAGAAAGAAAGAAAGAAAGAAAGAAAGAAAGAAAGAAAGAAAGAAAGACAGGCCCAGAGAGCTCCTACCCTGCACACCCCTATCGGTGTTCACCTGTGAGTTAGGTGCAGTCAGAGATCCCCCAAACCAACAAGACACAGGACCATGCCGGCTGCTCCGCAGGGCTCTCTGCATAGGCAAGACGCAGGGACACACGGTGGCTGTGGAAAGGAGCAGAGCCCAGCAGGACACACAGGGACCACACCAGGCCAGGTGGGCCAGGACACGACCCACCCTGATGCCACACCTTTTGCTGCTTTGGTCTGTCTGTTTATTCTCCTTCGGCCTGGGGGCCTCAGGCCAGCAGACAATGGGGTGCAGGAGGCCCTAACAGGCTGTGTTGTTGAGCCTGAGGCAGGTGGGTCCCAAATTCAAGCCCAGATACAGAGTGAGTTACCCAGACCAGGTCTCAAAGAATAATTAAAGGGCTGAGGATGGATGGTGGTACAGAGGCCCTGGGCTCAATCCCAGAACTAGAAAAAAAATCAGTGTTTTAATGAACTGAATTATTGAAAATCCTTTAAGAATGCTTGGAACAATCTGATATAGGGCCAACTTGATTGGCTGCAACGCAGTTCAGAGCTGGGTGTGGCGGAGTGCACCTGTCATCCCAGCATTCTCTCCAGAGGCTGAGGCAGGAGGATTGTTGTGAGTTCAAGGCCAGCCTGGGCTACCAAGAGAGATCCTGTCTCAAACACTCTATGAAAATAAACACAGCTCATGCATTTCCAATGAAAATTCTGTGTCTAAACTAGGATACTTTGGGGCTGTGGAGATGGCTCAGTGGAATAAGCGCTTCCCTAGCAAGCACAAGGGCCTGAGTTCAATCCCTGGTTCCACCAAAAAACAAATTAAGATACTTTGTAAGTAGAAAATACACACTACATTTCAACAAGAAAGATATAAAGATTCTCATGAATAGCTTTCACATTGATAAAATACTTTTTTGTATTTTAGGTCACATAAATATATTATTAAAATTAATTTTACCTGATTTATTTTTTGAAGATGGCTACTAAAAATTATGCTTCAGAGCTGGGCCATAGTGGTGCACACCTGTCCTCCCAGCACTGGGGAGGCTGAGGCAGGAGGATCAACTCGAGCTTGAGGCCAGCCTGGGCTATATAACAAGGGCCTGTCTCAAACAAACAAACAAATAGTGGAACCTCACATTGCGCTTACACTGGGCAGTGCTGAGCCGGTATATAAATATTTTACATTTGCTGTATAATAACCACTATGGTCCTTTTGTTCACATTATGTTTTACAGATAGCATTTAATCTTTTGTCTACTTTTTTTTTTTTTTTTTTTTTTTTTTTTTTTTTTTTTTTTTTTTTTTGGCGGAACCAGGGATTGAACTCAGGCCCTGGTGCTTGCCAGGGAAGCGCTTGTTCCACTGAGCCATCTCCCCGGCCCATTTTGTCTACGTTTTGCTTAGAGGTCAGAAGCAGTTCTACGCAGGTCTTACTGTGTTTACAGCAGTGTCAGAATACGCTCATGCATCGAGGCGGAAAGTGCACCAAGTACTTTTTAAAAATTACTATTCTGTTATATATATATATAATCTTTCTAGCAAGACAGATTTAAGAAGACTAAATCCGAGGATTCTTTAATAAATGAATGGCGAGAATCAACCATCTGTTCAAAAAATATGAAACTGGCTTTGAGTCTCTTCAAAAATCCATCCTAACACATGTTAGAAGCAAATCCATCAAGCCCAGGACTTCTGCCTTAACCTCTGGGAAAAAAATGAATGCTTCAAATAAATGCCTAGTAATTAAAATAACAGGGAGCTTGGGGGAGAAAACTCAGTGTCATAAGCACCTGCCTGGCAAACACAAGGTCCCGAGTTCGGGCCCCAGTACCACAAAATAAATAAAATAAAATAACAGGGTCTCTCCAGAGACACAGTGACCAATGAACCCAACAGACAAGAAGTAGATCAGAAGAATTTTTTCCCCCTTTGGTGGCTCAGGCTGCCGAAGGGCAGGTCTTGTAGTACAGATGGAGCTGGGGATCGAACCGCGGTATCCTGTGCCTGACTGCGATTGCATGGACAGGCACTGAAACAACTGAGCTAACCAGTAGGCCCCCAAGAAGCAGATCAGAACCAATGTGGCTTGACGTGTGGAGAGGAAGTGGCCCTGGGACGCTGAGGCGGGAGGATGGCTGCCAGCTGGCGCCAGCAGGACACACTGAGACCGAAGCTCCAAAAGCTACAACAAAGCCCGAGTCAGCTCTGCAGGCGGTGGCCTGGGGTGGGAAGGGAGCCCCAGACCGGCCGCCACGCTGCAGGCCGCTCGGCAGGAGCTGTGCAGCGCACGGCCAGAGCTGGCGCCAGGTGGAGGCGAGGCCACCAAGCCTGCGAAGTGGCACCCTGTGCCAGGGATAAAAGTGACAAACGGTTTACAAACATGTGGATTGTTATACCATGATTAAGTAATCTATCAGTGGTTCAGGAACGGTGAGCCTGGCCCCCAGCAAGGGGCCACAGAGCTTGGAAACACCACTGGGTGCTGCTAGGCATTGATTCCCTAAGGACACAGACCCTCCCGGGCCCCCACTTACAGGAGCAGGTTGTGCTCAAACCCTCAGCGATCCTCCTGCCTCAGCCTCCGAGGGCTGGGATGACAGGAGTGCACTACCATGCCCGGCCCTGGCCCCTCCACGTCTGTGCAAAGTCTTTTATGTGTGTCTATTTTACTGGAAAGAGAGTCAACCATTTATCATGAATTCTGAAAGTTCTGCCAATCCTTGGATGATAAGAGTGTTAAGAGGGACTGCGATATTTAGTTTACCAGGTCAAGTCCTTGCCTCATTGAATTTTAAAAAGCATATTTGTTGCTGGGCATGGTAGCTCACACCCATCATCCTAGGACTCATCCCAGGAGGCTGAGGCAGGAGGATCACCGACTTTGAGCCAGCCTGGGCTGTTTTAAAAATCAACCAACAAAAATAACGCCAATAGACAGGCATGGTGGTGCAGGCCTGTAATCCCAGCACTCGGGAGGCTGAGGCAGGAGGATTGTTGTGAGTTCGAGACCAGCCTGAGCTACAAAGTGAGCTTAAGGCCAGCCTGAACTGCATAGTGAGACCCTGTCTCAAAAAGACAAAAAAAAAACCACTAATAGAGAATATGATTTTGAATTAAGTGAGATTATTATATTCTCAGGAAGCAAGAAAAGGTTAAAGATAATACACAAAACATAATCAAAACAGCAACAGAAGAGCTTATTAATATAAGCATGCTGCACACGTTTATAATTTTATCTCTAATACCTACTATTTATTTGCCTTCAAACATTTAATTAACTATTTATAGCCACTATTGTACTTTTGTACTGTGTTTATAGCATTTATACTTTTTTCTTTTTTTTTGGCGGAACCAGGGATTGAATTCAGGCCCTTGTGCTTGCCAGGCAAGCGCTTATTCTACTGAGCCATCTCCCCGGCTCCAGATTTGAGTTTTCAAAGCACAGGTGGTGCACTAGCATGATTGCTTTCATAGTTTAGTATACCCACACTGACTTGAAACAAAAACTATATTATAGAAAATGCTACTATAATAAGTCACAAGGCATAGCCCAGGATAAGAGAGACTTTTAATTAATTACATTTTGCATGGAATGAATAATCCTGCCAGGCTCAAAACTCTGTTTTAAAGTTGTAATTTTATTTGCTGCAAAGAGGCAGCTCCAAAACTCTCTTCTGCATTAGCTTGTAATTTATTTTTGTTCCTTTTCTGAAAACTCCTTATCATGGTAAAGTGTGTGAAAGCCCTTGCTCCGGTCATGAAGAAGGAACTAACTGGGAATTTAATTAAGGAAGAATACAAGCAGGGGTGCTGGGGGAAGGACAGGCCTTTCTTGAGGGCACCCTCCTGGCTATTCCAGCTGAATGTCACATAAAGCATGTAGAGAAGTCCTCAAGTCTGACTAACAAAATTATGCGGAAAGAAATGTATGAGCCCAGAACTCTCCCAGCAGTTGTCACGAAAGAGAAAGTAGCCCACAACCCAGGAGCAGCATACCTGCACTAGCACAGTGGGGAGCAGGGCGGAGAAGCTGAACTGAACTAGATCCACAGCAAGGGGACTGTGGCGCACACTTGGGATACCAGCTGCTGGGGAGGCTGAGGCAGGAGGATCACAAGTTTGAGCCCAACCCAGGCAACTTAAGTGACCTACTGAGAACCTGGCCGAAAACATCTGTTAAAAAAATGTATTTAATACAGGGTCTCACTATGCAGCTCAGACTCATGGTGTTCTTCCTGTTTCAGCCTCCCCAGCACTGGGATCACAGGAGTTTGCCACCATGCCCAGACTAGGTCGTGGCTCGGGGTACCCTGGGGGTGGGACCAGCACAGCATGTGAGGCCAGGAATCAAACCCCAGTCCCAGCACTTGCCTAAGCAGGTGCTTAGTCCACCGAGCTATCTCGCCAGCGCTCAAAACCCTACACTTTTGAGCAGTGTTGCATTTTCAGGGCAATTCTACAAACCCACACAGCGGGCAGCAGGCTGCTCCAGCACTCATCGCTTTAAAATTCTGTGCTCTGCTGAGGTCTTGCGACACCGGGATCAGCACCCCAGCATGTGAATTCCAGCAGAGTCCTCGAAGCCAAATATTTTCTATTTTGTTTCGGTGCCTCTGACAGCGAAGCGGTGGCCTATCCTGGGCCCTGTTACATCTTTACTTGATCATCCAAGTAAAGAGAGAGACACATTTAGGGGACAGAGCTCTGGCTTGAGTTTCCTGAGTTAGTTGTGTAACAGGTGTAATAGCTAGAGGAGAGATTGAAAGCCAGTCCTGCCTGGAGCCGCCACACCTCTCAGGGGAGCCTCCCACACACGAGGCCCCACGATTCTGTCTCCTAGCAGAAAGCAAAGCCCAGGCCCCACTGAAAGCCACCAAGCGAACTGTCATTGTGCACAGAGCCGTGGGTTTCTACTTGACTATAAACCTAACAAAATGACCAAAAGTGCCAGGTGTGGCAGCGCATGCCTGTCATCCCAGCATTCGGGGAGCTGAGGCAGGAGGATCTCCATGAGTTGGGAGATCAGCCTATGCTACACAGTGAGCTCAAAGCCAGCTGGGGCCACATACTAAAACAAAACAAAACAAAACAAACAAACAAAAAAACAAACAAACCAAACCAAACTAAATCAAAACAAAATAAAGCAAAATGAACAAAAGATTTCCAGAAATACTAAACAAAACAAAATTGACACTATTTCTGAGAGAACATTCTTGCCTGTACTTTTACAGATTTTATGCTGGACAGTTTCTTTTTTCTCCGTGTGACTGTGGCATTTGTGAGCAGAGCTCACTGGCCACATTTGGCCCATGCTGGAGGTTTAGAATCCTGCTCTTCTCCAAGCAGATCCGCCACCAGCCACGAGCTCTAAATTTCAGGCAGCACACAGACTTTTTACAAACTTTTTGATTCACCCGCACCGCGAAGCCTGGAAAACCCCACGGAAGGCTTTAAAACTCACCAGACATATAAGAGGGGAAAAAAAAGTAAAGCCACCAGAAAAACAGCCCTCACAGAGGGGCTGGGTGACGACGCACCTAAGGAAACTGCGTTAGAGGCACCTGGCGCCTGCTGTTTCCACTGACAGGGTAATTCTCTCAACAGTCACAGAAAAATGGCCCTGGTCAAAGGTGACAGCTTGGCCAACCTGAGGCTGACATCCTCTGTTTGTTTGGACAAGCTTTGCTACGGCTGGCCACAAAGTTTTCTTGAGGGTGGTGAATTCTGTCTCCAAGATTTTACTTAACAATCTACCCCTGAGGAGAACTGCTGAGAAAATCATCAAACAGGAAAAGAAATGCAGGTGTTTGTTTTTGAAACAGGGTCTCACAAGCAGTTCAGGATGGCCTCAAACTCACTACGTAGCCCAGGCTGGTCTCTCAAGCAAGCTTCCTCCTGCCTCAGCCTCCTGAGTACCCGGATGACAGGGTGCACCTTTGCTCCTAGGCTTAGGAAACACATCTCTGAGACTGCGCAGGGGTTTAAATGCAGCAATCTGCTTAGTTGTCTTAAAAATAAAGTAAAATTCACAAGTCTCTCTGATTCAGGAATCATAATTTAAAAGCCCTCCTAAAGCGTCAGTGAAAACACAGTAAGATCATCTGTCCCGTCAAAATCAAGCTATAGGCCTTGGGTGAAGGCACAAGCCTGCCACAACAGCACTCAGGAGGCTGAGGCAGGAGGATCTCGAGGAGCTCAAGGCCAGCCTGGGCAACGTGGTGATCCCAGCCAAAGGTCTCCGCACAAAGTGGAAACTGCCCATGGGCACACAGTGGCTAAGGCAGTAGCCCCTGGGGCTGGCTCTGTTTGGGTTTTGATTCAGCCTCTGTGACCTTGGAAAAGTTGCTTAACTTCTCTCAGGTCATGTCTTCATCTTTCCCTGGGGGCATAGGAGCTCCTTTGGGAATCCTAAAAATGGCGAGGGCTGGGAACAGCCACAACGTGCGCAGCAAGTGCATCTGAGTGACCTTATGCCTCAAGGTCTGGGACACCTTCTCAAACTCTGGGCCTGGATATAATTCTCAAAGTTAACTTTCTCACCCGCCTGGTGACGCACATGCATTGTCTCAGCGCTAGGAGGCTGAGGCAGGAGGAGCTCCTCAAGTTACAGACCTGCCTAGGCTACACAGTGAGACTCTATCCAAAACAAAATTCCTTTCACTTCTTTCAAGAGAACACAGTAATTATTACATGGATAATGAGCCTACCTTCCCTGCGAAGACGAAGACGAGGTGGGGTTTCCCTTGCAAATAATTATTTTAAAACAAATCATGGCTATGACTCTTGCTGGTAACTTTGACTTGAATTTTAACTGCAAAGAGACCCACTACCAGGGAAGGCAGGGAGGATGAGATGCTTGCTTCTGTCCTGTTCTCGCCCAGAGGTGAAGCCCAGGAGCTGAGGGCACCCTATCAATCCTGCCCACAGCGGTCACCGCCTGGCTCAGTGCTGTGCTTCCCCCCAGCCCTCCCAGCCCTTGGCTCACTCATCAGAGAGGTCAGAGAGGAAAGTTTCCACTTTCTGAGAATCTTGCTGATCTCAGACCTGGCTCTCTATCTTAGTAGGATTTTACAAATGAGTCAGTACCAGCCTGTCAGAACAGCAGCGGTGTTGAGCGCCAGAGCAGCCTCTCTTCCCAGCAGGCCGCACCCGCGGGGGAAAGGGTCACTTGGGGTGCCCAGGATGGGGGCTAAGTGGAGGGCAATGGTGGCCCAAGGTCTTGCAAGGTGGCCTTCCAAGGCTGGTGCCAAAGACACCTGTCTGGAGGGATCAGTGACGTGGGCCCAGCTGCCATGGCCTGGGCTGTAAAGTGACCAGAGCTCTCAAAGGGCTTGGGGAAAAAATCCCAGCCTGGTGGCCTTTCCCAAACCCAGGGGTGAGGGCGGGACCCACAAACCCCCTCTGGGCAATGGAGCTGGCAGCTTCCAGGGGCTGACCCCAGAGATAGCATCCATGGAGGGAGCCCCAAAGCTGCACTGCTGTGGCCACGCAGGAAGCCGGAGCTCACCACACAGCACCCAGGGGGTTCGTGCCAGCGGCAGCAACCCTCAGAGGGGCTGTGACTGACCTGGGGGCCTGGGTAAGACAAAGGAGGGTCCGAGCATTCAGAAGGTGTCCAGGAGGACATTTGTTCCTCTAGTACTCCACTCTCATACGTTACATTTCTCCTTGGTGTGTGTGTGTGTGCCCGCCCACTAGTGACAGGGTCTCCCATGTAGCCCAGCCTGGCCTTGCACTTACTATGCAGCTCAGGCTGACCTCGAACTCACAGCGTCCCTCCTGCCTCAGCCTACTGAGTGCTGGGATGATGTGTGTGTTGCCACGCCGGGCTTCTCATTGTTCTTTTAACTCTTGTCTGACAACCAGTGCAGCTTTTAAGTAAAGTCAGAAAACCCGCTGCAGAAAACTGCGTGCTACCACAGGAGGGTCTGTGGCCCAGAGATCCGCAGCAGCTCCTTTGCAAAGTACGGAGGCAGAAGGCCCCGTGAAACCCGCATCAGCACTCTCTCGCGTGTGCGCTCTGTCCCTGTTTCTCTGTTTTGTCCCTGTCTTTCTCTGGGTCTCTCTCTCCCCATCTCACTCTCACAGCTGCTTCACTTTTCCACCACCTGGGAGGACACCACAGCATCCCTCTTCTGCCAGCCGTGTCCCTCCTGTAGAAGTGGCTTAATGGATTACCTGGTGTTGCTCCCCACGGGCGTCACCAAGCAAGCAGCACCACAGGCCAGTGACAAGCCCCCTGCCACCTTGCGCTGCCTTGTGAGATTTAAAATATAGATGTGCCTTGACAGGAAGGCCAACACGGGGACCTAATTTTAAAAACCTAAACAGGAAGCACCCCCACCCCAATATTACCTTGTAAAAAAAGGAAACTAAACCCCGCCAACGCCTCCCAAGGAAGCCATGGGTGTGACCCAAACGAACAAAGTAAGAAGACGTCACCTAACCCTGAAGCCACCGCAGCTGGGTCCCAGCCACCAGCAGAATTCTAACGTCTCCCGCAGTGAGCGAGTGCCCTTTTGATCAGGACAAACAGCCTCTAGTAGGTCCCAAGAGCTGTCTCTGGACGGCCTGGGTGTCGTGTTTTGCTTTAAGTAGTAAAGGATCATCTTGGCGAGGCAGACAGTGATAGCATTTTACTTCAAAGAAGGCCACCTTAATGGAGAGAGGGTACAATCTGAAAAGCTTTTCTGTTGTGCCCATGCTTAGGCTTCATGCTAATAATCTCAAGGTACTAGAGACTTTCAGATCCCTGGAAACCGGAGGGTAAAAGCTGGCTTTTTTATTATCAGAAGTAAGCATTAAAAAATTGTTGATTTGTAACACTGCAGGGAAAAAACATACTTCTGATTTTAAAAGTTTTATTCATAAAATTTATTTTAAAAAAAAATCCAGGCTGGGGAGACAGCTCAGAAGAATAAGTGCTTGCCTGGCAAGTGCAGGGTCCTGAGTTCAAACCCCAGTACCACAATAAATAAATAAATAAATAAAAAGTCCTTGCTTTTGTGTTTTTTAAGACAGTCTGGCTATGTGGTCCAGGTGGAAATCCTCTTGCCTTAGCCTCCCAAGGGATAGCAATACTTTGTAGCTGTCTTCTTAGAACTATCTTTTATTTAGATGTTCCAGAGTTCAAGTCTTCTGGTTTTTTTTTTTTGTCTTTTTGAGACAAGGTCTCCCTATTCAGTTCAGGCTGGCCTTAAACTCATTTTGTAGCTCAGTCTGGTCTCAAACTCACAACAATCCTCCTGCCTCAACCTCCCGAGTGCTGGGATTACAGGCATGCACCACCACGCCCAGATGGTATTTTTTTATATAGTAAAAGGCTATTCTAAAAACTCAGGAATCTGAACTTGCCACCGGGGATTGAACTCAGGCCCTTGCACTTGCCAGGGAAGCGCTAATTCCATTGAGCCATCTCCTCGGCCCTGCCAGGTAGTTTTTTAAAGGAGTAAGTTTCAAATGGTAAAAAAAAAGAAAAAAAAATTTAAGGTTTTTATGTTGTATTTTGTAGGAATACTACAATAACCTAAAAACTATCATCCTATATAAGGGGAACCCCATGGGGAACACTTGGAAGACGTCCTGGGCCTGCAGCAGACAGCTTGGCGAGGCTTCCTCCAGTTGCAGCTTCACCTCTAACCTGCTTCAATCTTTTTGCCCGTTCATCACATCTTGTCTTTCTTTATTTGAGACAGGGTCTCACTGTGTAGTCCAGGCTGGCCATGAGCTCACTATGGAGTCCAGGCTGGCCTTGAACTTACAGCAAGCCTCCTGCCTCAGCTTCTGAGGGCTGGGGTCACAGGCGTGCACCAGCAGGCCTAACTCATGTCTTTTTCCACAAGCAGACCCTGGGGTTCAGGATTCTGCACCACACCAGGGACCCCAGCCAGGGCATTCACAAACCAGCCCTGCATGGCTCACCAAGAATTCAAATCCTAATGATATAATTGGACAAAAAAATAAAAGGAAGCACCATCCACAACAATCGAGGGTACCATGGCCTCGCTGTGGATTTTGCATCCGTAAATAAAAGCAAAATCCACCGAGAGGAAGATGGAGGCGAAATGAGAAGTGCGGCTTGGTAGGAAGCGCCGCCGGAATGCTGGTGTTGTAACCCGCACGCCGCAGCAGCGCTTCTTCACACGGGCCGGGTTGACACGCCCCGGGCACACCTGAGGCACACGTCCACTGTGCACTCCGGACACGGCCCAGCCCACACTGCGTGGGAGCGGGGAGGCGGCGGCACAGGGAGCAAGGGGCCGGGCCAGGGTACAGCGAGGTCCCGGCTGTGGCCGGTTACTCCAAGTTACGCAAGGGCCAAGCTTCTGCGATAGAAATCAAGCCCCCCCACCCCCTGGTTTGTTTTAAAAACAACAACTCTTCATAGCTCCCTGTGTCTCACTGGGCCTGGCACGGACACGGCTGTGCTCAGGAGGCGGTGGCAAAGGAATCTTCTAGCAGATGGTGAGGGGCTGTGATTAGAAAAGACACACGCCACCGCCGCTGCCGCTTAGCAGCATTTTCCTGAAAACCAGAGACCGTGTCTTCACTCGGTGCCTTCGTCTTATTTAACACATGTCCTGCTTGAGACCTGGACCGATGAGAGCGGGAAAGCCCGGCCTTGGGACCTCCGGCGCAGGACTCCACCTGCCATGCCCAGCTCAGATCCACAGCCCCACGCTACCAAGGGAAATGAGACAAACACAAAATCACACGAATACAATGCAGCCTCTTCCAGGAGCCCCAGACATTATGCCGGAAAACAAGACAGCCAGCGACCCAGCAGCAGTTCGCAGGGCACAGGCAGCAACATGAAAACATCACCACCGCTGGAGATGGGGGCGACCTTAGGGCCCAGGAGCCTGGCGATGCAAAGCTACCAGCAGCTGAGAAACATCCCTGGCAGACCGAGGGCAGGAGGAGGCCACAACAACAGAGCTCAGGGCTCTGGCTCTGAACTGAAGCTTTGGTGCCCCGACAGCGGAGCCAGTGGCTGACTGGGCCAGATTCCCTTGGCATGGTCTGCAGCACAACCCCGGGGGCCCTTCTAGCTCTGCTGCTCCAGCATCCAGTTTTACCAGGTGGTTTATCGCTGGGAGCAAGGGATCCTGGGGGGGGGGGGGAGACCCCCACCTCGTGCTGGGGAGCAGGAACCCAGATTCTTTTTGCCTTTAAAATGCCGGTAATTTCCACTAATCCCACCTCCCCGCAGGCTGGCATTTGGGTTTTCCCCTTTACTTTCTGCATCCCTGCTGGCCACAGGTGTCCAGGAACCCGCCTCGGCAGAGGAGAAAGATCCTCCTTCTTACTCCCTGGCCTTTCCCTGGCCCCAAGGCCACTCTGTACTCTTTATCCTTGGCTCTAAAAATAAATGAAATGAAATAAAGGACACCCGGCCTCGGCACGGCACAGGCACAGGCCCCGCGGCTGCAGATGTGGGATCAGCAGCCCAGCGCACCGGCAGATTCTGCTTGCACTCTGAGTCCTTATAAGGCTCTGGTTCTGAAGCTTTTGGTACCTCATCCGACCAGAATCCTGGCTCACCTCAGTCCCGAGGTGCCACGGGCACCTCTTTTTTTGTTGGGGAAGACCAGGGGGCCCCGGGGACTTGCGCACTGGGACAGAAAGGTGCCAGGCGGTGGACAGCGGCCCCCAGGCCCACAGGGGTTCGGCGCTGGGTCCCGTGAGCCCTACGCTGCACAGCTGCCACCGCTCCGTAAGACCCCCGTGCTCCCCTGCGTCGCGGTCCCTGGTCCTCTAGGGTCTCTGATCGACCAGGGTCCCCGATTGCCTGGGGTCCCCGATACCCAGCTCCGCGCACCCCCGCAGCCGGAGCGACGGCGAGGCCAGGGATCAGGCTCGGGTTCGAGCCCGGGGCCGCCGTCCGTCGCGCTCCTACCTGGCCCGCCCTGCCCGGCCCGCACCGCTCCTGGTCCCGCGAGGCCGCGATCCGCTCGGCCGGGCGCGCGCCCGCCCCGCGCCAGCGCCGCTTCCTGGTTCCGCCCGCGCGCGCCCGGCCGCACCGGGAGGGCGGGGCGAGCGGCGGCGGCGGGGTCCCGGTTCCTCCGCGCGGGGGCGGGCGGCCGGGCGCCCTGGGCCCGCGCGTCCCCGGGCGCGGTCTCCCTGGCAACGCCCTGGGCACGCGCCCGAGCTCCGGTCGCCTGCAGGTGGAGCCCGGCCCGCTGGTGTGCGTGGGCCGCGCTGGCTGGGCCCGGACCAGGGGAGCCTCGCGTCTCGCCCCGCCCCGCCCAGCGCGGGCCTGCGCCCCTCTGTGCGGAGCAGTACCTGATCCCAGCCTCCCCTCCAGGGCCCTCTGTGCTGCCGGGCCTCACCCCACAACTCTGCTGCAAGCTGGGAATGAAGGCAACCACGCGGAGTGACTGCCCACCCCGAGTGGAGTGACCTTGAGTGTTTTCCGTCCCAGTCTCATTTGGGATAATAGTGACAGTTTCTGTCTCACGGTCCCCACTGTCAAGAGCAGAGCGTGGTGCCATAGGTTTTTAATTCCAGTTTTGGGGAGGCTGAGGCAGGAGGATTGCCATAGATTGAAGGCCAGAGGGGCTATATAGCGAATTTAGCGCCAGGTTGAACCACACAGTGAGAGCCTGTCTGAAAATCAAAACACTGTAAGTACCATATTGCTATTACTGGTACCTCCAAGAGCTGGTGACACATGCCCGTGATCCAGCTATTCTGGATGCTGAGGCAGGAGGATTGCAAGTTGGAGCCCAGACTGGGGTACTTGCAAAACTGTCTCAGAAAATGCAAATGGCTGGGTATGTAATTCAGTGGTACAGAACCCTTGGGTGGGATCCCCAGTACTACCTGAAAAGGGGAGATTGGGTAGCACCTGGTTCAGCTCCCAAGCAGCACACAGTCTGCCAGGGTAGACACCCGAGGGTGGAGCAGGTGTGCCCCTTGAGTCTTGCAAAATCCAGCACAGTACTGGCAAATCAGCTAGTACCAGCTAGACCTGGCCACGGAGGCAGAATGCTCTGCACTGCCTGAGGAGCCTTCTTAGGACCTCACAGGTACATATAGTCACCTAAAGTTGAGAAGACACCAGCCTGAGATGCCACACAGAAGTGCTAGAAAACAACTGAACAGGAGCCAGGCTTGGTGGTGCATGCAGTCATCCAGCACTTGGGAAGCTGAGGCAGGAGGATCGTCACAACTTTCAGGACACCCTGGGCCACATAGTGAGCGCAAGGCCAGCCTAGCCTACATAACAAGACCCTGTTTTTTGTGTTTTTTTTTTTTTTTTTTTTTTTAAAAAAAAAAAAAAGAAGAAGAAGAAGGAGAACAACTGAGCAGGAAGCTAGGACCCAGGAAATCCAGGAAGGGACATTCCTTCCATGGGGAAGAGGAGCTTGAGGGAAGAGGCCCCTCCAGCCTGCACTCCTGGGGCCTCCCTCCCTTATTCTCTGTGCTGACCACAGGCTGCTGAGCACAGCTGTCCTTCGTTTCTGTCCTCCCTGCCTCCTGCCTGCTAGGGACCTGGGAGGCCACCTTCTGGGAACTCACTTGAAACTGTGGCCATTCTCCCCTCTGCAGGCCTGCTCTGTGCTCCTTCTCCCTCGCCTCTGAATCCCAGAAACCCAGCTGTCCCCAGGGGCCACCTGCCATACATTAGCTGTGGAAAGGTGCCTGCAGGGTCGTCTCTTCCTCTCTGTGGGGCTTTGCCAGCACAGGGCCCTAGAGCTGTGGGCAAGAGGCCAGGAACACTTAGCAGCTGGGACAGCAAAGTGCCGGAGCCCGGGGGCTGCAGCCAGCGCTGTGGAGCTGAGCAATCAGCCTGGCCCACGGAGCAGCTCTGCCAGCCTCGGGTCCGCTGCTGACCATTCTGGGGCCTCAGTTTCCCTTTGCGTGCCAGCTGCCTTCTGCAAGTGCATGAAGTTGTCTGGGGCTCGCCCATCGCCGTAGTAACAGCAAATGTCCCTGCACAGGGATGCAGGGATCAGAAGCAAGATAGGCTGTCACTGTTCCTCATCTGTCCTTGCAGATCTTTCCTATCTGGCATGGTGTTACTTGTGATAAAATTGGTAACACACAAAATATTTTATAAAGAAAAATCATCCCAGCATTTGGGAGGCTGAGGCAAGAGGATCACTATGTCATTATGAATTCAAGGCCAGCCCAGATTACATAGTGAGTTCAAGATCTGCCAGGGAAATGGCTCAGTAGAATAAATGCTTGTTGACTGGCAAGCACAAGGGCCTGAGTTGAATCCCCAATTCAGGAAAAAAAAAAAAAAGACCATATAGCAAGACCCTATCTCGAAAGAAAAAAAAAAAAAAACCAAAAACAGAGAAAGGGAGTTTGCAATGCACCCCTTGCCTAGAGGCAGAGGGTGCGCACTCATGAAAGTGCATTTTCTTTCCTGCTCCACCCACATGCTGGGCAGGAGGTAACCTGGGCTGTGCAGGTTCCTGCAGGACCCACCCACTGCAGGGGCTCTGGAGGCCTCGCCTGTCCGGGCTCCCTTCCAGCCAGAGCTGAGGGGTACCCTCCCCTTGCTCACGGGCCAGGGCCACTAAACTGCTCCTCCTGGAGTCCCTGGCAATGTTCGGTCCAGGAGGGCGGGGCTGGCACCATTGGTAGTGTGTGGGGCAGGGCAGGAACTCAGATTCAGGTGGCAGCTGCCTGGGGTCCAAATCAGATCAGTGGGACCCAGCCCTGGGTGCAGTGGGTGGGCATGGACAGGCACTGAGCCTGCACCTGCGAGGCCTGGTAATGCCCCCATGAGCCAGCCCTATGGGCAGCTGCTGTAGCTTCTCAGGGACATAAACATGTAGGAAACCAAAGGGCACAACAGGACAGGACAGAGCTCTCCAGACCCTCAGTACTGGGCTCTGGGACTGAGTCTTTTTTGTTTTTTACCCAAGACAAGATTCTGTAACCCAGGCTGCTCTGAAACATGTGAGCCTCCTGCCTCAGCCTCCCAAATGCTGGGTCCCAGCTGCCTTCCCGAGGCCACAGGGACTCAGCCTAATCACAGCAAAGCCATCCCGACTTTACAACCTTGTGCCGTGTGGGGGCACATGGAGGACGCCGTGACTTGAATCCTGTGTGGGAGAGTGGATGCATCATGAGGCTTGGCTGCTGAGGGACACAAGCCAGAAATGAGCTGCAGGGCGGCCAGCTGTCTTATAGAAGAGACCCAAAGTACAACCAAAGTGCAAATAATAGATGCTAGGGTGACATCTGGAGTGGAAAGGGGACCAAGAGACAAAGAGTGACATGTGTCATATCTGCATCCCAGCTCCCCTACATGCTGCAAATGGGGGGCCTAACAAAAATTCAGAAATATAATAAAGATTGAAGAGGCCAGGGGACAATGGAGCAAGACAACAAGGAGGGGGCCTGGTGGCAGCCACTGCCACACAGCCCTGAGGGCACGAGGCTGGCAGGGCTGGGCACAAAAGGGCTCTTGTTGGGCAGGAGGAGGAACTCGCCAGTGGAAAGAGGGGCGATAGCCATCAGGAGGTGCACCTTGCAAGGTCCAGCAGCCTCAGGCTCCGGCCAGCAGCCAGGCCCACGTTGTTCTCCAGGTGCCCTGGGAACATGCGGGTGGTGGAGGGTCAAGCTGTCCCCTCCTTCTGCAGGCAGAGACTAGGCCCTGCCAGCCTCACCCTCTTGCAGGCAGGTGGGTATGGAGCGGGTGCAGCAGGCAGGACCTACAACCTTCCCTGCTCCTCCCCCATTGCTGGGTTCCTAGAAACAGGACAGTCAGGGTGCCTCAGGCAGCCACCTTGTGTTCTCCCAGCTTCTTTGTAATCGCACTTCCCTGAAGAGTGGAGGGGCAAGGCTGAGGCAGGAGGGCTTGGGAGTCTGGGCAGGGGTTGGGAGTAAAAGACCCAGCAGGGCGAGATGTTCTGTGCCCTAGGGTGTCCCCTGCCTTGTCTGGCTGGGTACAGAGACACCATGCCCTGACATGCCCCTGCCCATAGAGCAGGAACTTGCCTGGAAGGAGGCCCTCAGTGCCAGCCCTCCACCCCAGGACCACAGGCCAAGGAGACCCTGCCAGTCCTCCTGGGGGGCTCTGGTAGGTCGGCCACTCCTGGGGCGCTCAGCTCTGCAGCAGGGATGCTGGCCCTGTCAGTGCTGGGTGATCCGGAGCCACCTGGGCCAGGTCTCTGGACAGCGGAGGAACTGGTGTGTGTGTCCTGGCTTGCTGGAGTCCCTGAGTCCCTGCCAGCCATGCCACAGTAGGGCAGCATGCTAGTGAGGGATGGAGCATTCATAGTATGTGCAGGACACAGTCT
Organism: Ctenomys sociabilis; assembly: GCA_004027165.1. Taxonomy (NCBI): domain Eukaryota; kingdom Metazoa; phylum Chordata; class Mammalia; order Rodentia; family Ctenomyidae; genus Ctenomys; species Ctenomys sociabilis. The sequence goes on along the minus strand of PVKA01009411.1, from coordinate 25,420 downwards.
CAGTCTTGGGGCACCGTGTTCCTGTAGGATTCCTGGACCCCCTTCTCACTCCACACCTAGCACTACAACCTGGAACTGGGAAAAAAATAAAAATAAGAAAAAGGGCCGGGGAGATGGCTCAGTGGAATAAGCGCTTCCCTGGTAAGTGCAAGGGCCTGAGTTCAATCCCCGGTTCCACAAAAAAAGAAACAAAAACCTGGAACTGGGGGTGCAGGGCGTGTGGACAGGGAGCCCACGAGCTCAGCTCTTCTTGAACTCCAATCCTATTTTCTCTTCTCTAACCTGGTCTCACCCTAAACCCACCTGGGTGCTTTGTGGTGGCAGATAGCAGAGACCAAGTGAGCGCCAATGCAGAAAAAGCCCTGACTGGCATTGCGGTGGCTGTCTTACCCTTTAGGGAGAGTACCTGACGGCCCCGGATGTCCACATCTCCAGGGTAGAAGGGACAGACCCAGGTAGAGTCAGAGCGGGGAGCAGAGACCCAGGCAAGGGGTACTGAGGCACGAGGGCCTGTGGTCCTGGCCCACAGCCTGAGATGCCCAGGGGCCGAGAGGGCGCGCTGGCCGCAAGGAGGCGCTGGGCTCCGGAGCCCTGAGCTCGCTCACAGGCTGGCATTTGCAGCTCTGTCCCTGCCCCCCCCCCCCTTAGGCCCAGCCAGGTCGGGGGCAGCAGACCCATTTAGATTGGCCAGGGCCTGACCTGGTGACTCTGGCCTGGCTGTCTCTCCTCCAACCTTTCTTCCAGCGCTGATACTTGACTCTCCTTCAAGGGGACCCTCCAAGCCTGGGCGGACAACCCCGACAGATGGGGAAAGGGAAAGGAGACCGAGCTTCCTCTTCCCAGGCGCGCGCCCCGCCTCGCATCTGGAAAGCAAGGTTTCCCCAAATCCCCCGCGCTCCTGGGCGTTTCAATTCCTCCCCCGGGGGCCTGCCCCTGCCACCAAGTAAAGGCGGCCCCGCGGCGGGCGGGGGGAACCCAGACATTTGGACTTCTACAGAAAAGCTGCGTGTTTCCCCTTAGGTCAGGAGAATGAAACCCGGGGAGGCGACGGCGAAGGAGGAGGGGCCGTCACGGAGCGAGAAATGAAGAGGAAAGGGCATTGGGGATCCTGGGCCCGCGCCAGCGCTCGGAGAGGCCCAAGGGAGACGAGCCGGGCAAAGGGGACAGGAGGCGCCAGGGCCTGGCCGGAGCTCGGCGCGGTGGAGGGCGGGGCGGAGGCCGCTACCCGGCAGGGCTCGAGGGTGGACGGTCCGGGGGGCGCGGGCGCTGGCCCCTTGCGCCCGCGGGGAGGCCGTCCTGGCCCGCGGCGACTTTCTCAGCCGCGAGGCTCCAGGGGTTGGGGGCTCCCGAGTGTCTCGGCCTTGCCCACCCAGGCCCGCAGCTCACCAGAGCACCCCACGCACAGCCTCCCCAGTCAGGCGCACTTTGTTGCTCTTGTTCTTTGCTACTGGGATTATACAACCCCCCAGGAGTGCTGCCACTGTGCTGTCCCCAGCCCACCTTATCCCCTCCCCCTTTTCTTGAAACAGTGTCTTGCCAAGTCGGCCGGGCACGACTTGAATTTGCGAGCCTCCTGCTTCAGCCTCCCGTCCTGTGCAGTTCCAGGCGCACGGCTCCGAGCCCGGCCCTCTCGTTCGCTTCTTCATCTACGCGGGCAGAGATTAAGCATCTGGCGCCGGCCCGCTTCCCTGAGCCCCGGTTGCACAAGAGCACCCGGAGCCCGAGGTCGGGCTTTTCAGAGCCCGGGAATCCCCGCCGCCCGCGGCCCCTCGTCTCGTCTCGCCCCGCCCCGCCCCGCCCCGCCCCTTGGGGAGCAGCGCCCGCCAGAGGCCAAGGCGGGAGGCTGCGCCGCGAGGGCGGCGCGCTCTGTGTTTGGCCGAGCGGAGGCAGCTGACCTTTGAGGAAATCGCTGGTCCGGGATCTTCCTATAGCGGTAGCGCCGCGCGCCGGGGAAGGAGCGGGACAGGGACTCAGGTGCGTGGCCTGGATGGGCTCAGGGCACGGGGGACAGGGACACAGGATAGGGGCACAGGCCTGAGGAGAAGAAGGGGGACATGGGACAAGGCAGGGGCGGCTGGCGCAGGGACCCCGAGACGGGAGATCCGGGGACACAGGCCCAGGCACAGGGCTCCGGAGCCTTTGGTGAGCGGGTCCCGGCCGCCGGCACAGCCCGCGAGCACCCGGAGGAGGCCCGTCTACCCCCCCCCCACACACACCTGTCGCTTCTCCAGAGGCCACCAGGCGCCTAGGGACGCGGCCAGCGACGAGTGGCCTCAGCTGCCACGCGGCCCGGGTGGGCTGGGGCCCCCTCCTCGAAGCTCCCGCGCCCCCTCCAAAACTCATCCTCGGCCCTCTCGGTTTCTCTTTCGCTTTTGGTTGCGGATCTCAGGGGCCCAAGGCAGAGGAAGGGGCGCTGCACCCGGGACCCCACTCCCTGCGCCCCGCCGCAGGTCCTGCCAGCTCCCCGGTCCCTCCTCCTGCACCGCAGCTCAGTCTGGTCCCAGTGGCCTTGAACAGACACACAGGACTGTCGTTTCACCTCCTAGGTGACCATGGCCGGCTGGATCCGTGCCCAGCAGCTGCAGGGTGACGCGCTGCGCCAGATGCAGGTGCTCTACGGACAGCATTTCCCCATCGAGGTCCGCCACTACCTGGCCCAGTGGATAGAGAGCCAGCCCTGGTAAGCACCCTCCTCCCTGTGTGGAAGGGATGGACAAGGAACCCTGAGACCAAGGAGATAGGTCCAGTGGGGTCACCTCCCCACATCACACTGGGGCTCAACCTCCTAGCCCACAGAGCAGCACCACAGCAGCGGCCCTCTGTCCCCTGCCTCCCCCCAGGGACGTGATCGATGTGGACAGCCCCCAAGACCGTGCACAGGCTGCCCAGCTCCTGGAGGGCCTGGTGCAGGAGCTGCAGCGGAAGGCGGAGCACCAGGTGGGGGAGGACGGGTTCCTGCTGAAGATCAAGCTGGGCCACTATGCCACGCAGCTGCAGGTGGGAGCACTGAGCCCCTCCTGCCCTCAGAGGCCCTGGGAATTTTGTGGGCCTGGCATTGACTCAGCCACACCCTTGAGCAAGCATATCAAAACTTTCCTGCAACTTCCCCCACCCGATTTCCAAGCCTTCACCAATGTCACGGTCAGAGATGGGGGTGTGGGAGGCGTGGGTTGTGGAAGCCCCAGCACAGGTCAGGAAGCAGGTGGGGTGGGCTGAGTCAGGAGACCTTCTTGGGGAGACTGCTATATTCTGGAGATGAGTGAAAGAGGCTGGGCGTGGTGGCGCAGGCCTGTCATCCCAGCACTCAGGAGGCTGAGGCAAGAGGGTGGCCATGAGTTGGAGGCCAGTCTGGGCTCCACGGTGAGACTCTGTCTCCAAAAAGAAACAAGCAAACGTGAGAAATGCAGGAATAGGGTCAGCAGGCAGCCATTGGCCCAGGGCTTCTCTACAGCCTGGAGGTTGCTGGAAAAGACTGGGCTTGCCCACCGGTAAGAGCGCAGAGGAAGCTGTTAATGGAGGCTTAGAAAAAGCTGCAGCCTCTCTTATGCAGGGGTAGAAGGCAAAGGGAGCACCTGGAAAGGAGAAAGGGAGAAGACCAGGAGGTGAGGACATCCAGGGGCAACTGAGGCAGGCCTGGAGAAGGGCAGATGTGGCTGCCCAAGGGTGGCACTGTGGTGGCTGTGATCTTTCAGAGCACCTATGACCGCTGCCCCCTGGAGCTGGTCCGCTGCATCAGGCACATCCTGCAGAATGAGCAGCGGCTGGTCCACGAGGCCACCAACGTGAGTGTCCCTCGCATGGGGTGGGGTCCTTCCCATGCCTTTCTTTCCAGTGCAACTGTGGCTTCATAGAACTGTGATGCCAGGCACACACACACAGCACTGGCCAGGGGAGGGGATTTGCACCTGATGGGGTCTGTAGCGCTGACGTTACCCAACCACACTCCTTCCAGAGACTGGATTGTTGAAGTCTCCTTTCTGTGGCTTTTCCCCAGCAATGGCAGTGAAACCCCAACCCCCAGCGACAACCTCAGCCCTTTTTAAAAACAGTTTTCATTTTGAGATAGTCTTGCTAATTTGCCAAATCTGATCTCAAACTTTTGATTCTCCTGTCTCAGCCTCCCAAGTAGCTGGGATGACAGCCCCACGCCACCACACTGCAGCCCCCTTCTACCACCACCCATCTCCTCTAATGTAAGATGGGTCTAGTATAGATTTGGGGAGGGGATGAAATGAGATGCCAGGGGGCCAAGAACAGACACTCAGACTGGTGGGATATAAGAAGAGATGTAAACACACATGTGCACACACACACGCATGCAAAAATCCCCCAGGAGTCAGAAATGACCTTACAAATCATGAGGGACAGGTGGGTCCAAAATAAGCAGCATAGCTGGGAGTGGTGATGCACACCTGTCATCCCAACCCTCAGGAGGCTGAGGCAGGAGGATCACTATGAGCTTGAGGCCAGACTGGGCTGCACAGTGAGTTCTCATAGGAAAAAGCCCCTTTGCTCCAGCATACACACCATGCGCCCTTGCAGGACAAGGCACAGGCTGGATCTGAGCCTGAAGGCTGGCTGGGAAGGTGCTATTATGTGTTCACCACACCACCTGGCCTCCTCTCCCCACTTCTGCTCCCACTCAGGACAGAAGTGGCCTTTTCTTGTGTCCTCAGATGGGAGTTCGCTACCTGCCATCCCTGAGCCTTCTCTCTTCTCTGCCTCTCTATCCCCAGGGCAGCTCCCCAAGCCTCATCGAGGCCCTGTCCCAGAAGCACCTGCAGATCAGCCAGACATTCGAGGAGCTGCGGCTGGTGACACAGGACACAGAGAATGAGCTGAAGAAGCTGCAGCAGGCGCAGGAGTACTTCATCATCCAGTACCAGGAAAGCCTGCGCGTCCAGGGTGAGCCAGGCAATGGGAGCAGCAGGGACCAGGGTCCTCAGGGGTGGGGCAGCCGAGTCAGTGATTTCAGCCCCAGCTGTGGCTACTACAGACTTAGCCCTGTGTGCCTGAGCTCAGACCTCACGGCAGGCCTGGACTGGCAATGGCCGTGTTGTCCCCAGCTTTCTGGTGGTGCCAGGGAGGCACTCAGGGACTTGGGCTAGGTCACCTTAACACTATAGACCTGGAGCTTGACTCAAGACCTGTCTCATTGTCCCTGGGTCCTGTCCTGAGGTCAGTGGCTGTTGGGTCAGATAAAGAGATGTGAGTAAAGTGTTCCCTCATCGAAGAAGGACTAGTGGCTGGGGACAGCTGCCATTCAAGAAGGCACCACAGGGCATAGGCTGGGCGGGACACAGTGGTGGACTCGGGTCTCCTGGGGCTGTGATTGCCAAGGCCTTTGTGATTGGGGCAAGGATCCTCTTGCCATGTCTTGGGATATGGCCCATGGTCACCTACTCTAGGCTGACCCCGAGTGGCTAGTGGGCCACCCAGAGGGTGAGGAGGAGAGGGGACAGGATCCTTCTGTCCTGTTGTTTTCTTTTCTTTTTTTTTTTTTTTTTTTTTTTTTTTTTTTTTTTTTTTTTTTTTTTTTTTTTTTTTTTTGTCTTTTTGAGACAGGGTCTCACGATGCAGTTCAGGCTGGCCTTAAGCTCACTTTGTAGCTCAGGCTGGTCTCGAACTCATAACAATCCTCCTGCCTTAGCCTCCCGAGTGCTGAGATTACAGGCCTGCGCCACCCCGCCTGGCCCCCATTTTCTTTTTGAGACAAGGTTCCACTATGCTCAGGCTGGCCTTGAACTGGAAGCAATCAATCCTCCTGTCTCTGGGATGACAAGCGTGTGCTGCCACAGTCAGTTTTATCTTCTCAAATGCCATGGAGAACACTCTCTTCATGGCCTCAGCTCTTTGGGGCACAATAGTGTCACCTCTTCTACTTGGGAGGCTGAGGACAGGGCATCACAAGTTTAAAGCCAGTGTTGGGGGATTAGTGGGACCCTTGTGTGCAGACAGTGGGAACTGAGGAGGCTTGCCTTGGGGAGGATACAGAGCTCGTCCTGCACCACGTAGCCTGTGCGGCAGAGGCCACTCGCCCTGGCTGAGCAAATGCTGTGACATCTACACAGTGACAGGGTGGCCTCACAGACCTTAACTCCTGACTGAATTTGCAAATCTTCTTAATAACAGACAGCTAGGCCTGACTTTCCAGCTGCAGTCTCTGGAAACATGTAGCAGATCTGTGGAGATATTTAGGGTACAATAGGGCAAGAAAGGTCCTTTAAAGTTATGAAAAGGGCCAGGGAGATGGCTCAGTGGAATAAGCGCTTCCCTGGCAAGTGCAAGGACCTGAGTTCAATCCCTGGTTCTCCCAAAAAATAAATAAAGTTATGAAAAATTTTGATTCTTGGACCAGAATAAGGGACTCAGAAACTGTCCAGGGGTGGTCTGTACTGAACTTTGAGAAGCATTGATGTTCATCTTTTTTTTTTGTTTTGTTTTGTTTTTGTTTTTGGCGGAACTGGGGACTGAACTCAGGTCCTTGCACTTGCCAGGGAAACACATTTCCTACTGAGCTATCTCCTCAGCTCCTTAAGTTTTTTTTTTTTTTTTTTCGTGGTCTTTATTGATTATTTTTGCTGTTTTATCAGCTGCTGAAAGATATATCTCAAGATCTGTACGCCTATAGAATCATCTACTTCTTTAGTTCTCTTTATTTTGGGAGGGTGGTACTAGGGATTAAACCCAGTGTCTGTGCCCCAAGCTATATCCCAAGCTCTTTGGAGATTTTCTGTTTTGATATGGGGTCTCCCTAAGTATCTAGAGGCAAACTGACTCTTGGAATCCTCCTGCCTCGGTCTTCCAGAATGCTAGGACTAGAGGCTCTTCGGTTCATTTTGTGTATGTTTCCTTTACATAGTTTGGATCTGCTATTAGACTTATTCACATTATTCTAAGTTATTCTAACTTTCAATCAGTTGGTGTCATTGTCATTAGCTGTCTTAGTGACTCTTAGGTCACACGCTGCCAGGTGCATCATGCAATGTCAACACAGCTGCCTGCTCCGGCACAAGTCTGCATTTCCCTCGGCATTACGTGACCCATGTAACATATTTTCTCTGTAGAAATTGTATTGTTTTTTTAGACAAGATCTCACTATGTAGTTAGGTTGGCTTAAACTCATGGATGGTCCTCCTGCCTCAGCCTCCAGGGTGATGGGATCCCAGCTATGCAGCACCATACCCAGCAAAAATATGTAATGTTGCATCGTGCTCTTGCTTGCTTGCTTGCTTTCATTCATTTCGTACAGGGTCTTATGCAGTTCCGACTGAGTGATCTTCCTGTTTTCAGTCTCCCCAGCACTGGGATTACAGGCATGCCCCACCATGCCCGGTCTCGGTGGCCCTGCTTGTGGTACAGGGGATTGGACCCCAGAACCTGCGCTTGCCTAAGCAGGCGCTCAGCCCGCTGAGCTATCTCACCAGCCTCTTGCTTTGGACATCCTGAATGTCCGGGCTGAGATGTCTTGTCCATTAACGTCTAGTGTCATAGGTAACATATTTGCTTGGATGGCTGACACTTTAATGTTTTTTTTCTGTCTCTTTCTAGCTCTTATCCCTGTGTTCCTCCCCTCTGGCCTTTCTGGTTAAACTTTTTCTAGAATTCCTCTTTGACTTAAACCCTCATACTTCCTGCATTCCAGATGGCATGTTGGCTGAAGCAGAGTAGAGCCTGAGCCCGTGCCTCAGGCTGAGGCCAGCAGGCCTTGCCTGGTTCAAATTCTCCCTAGACCGGTGTGGAGAAGCCCAGGCTTCCTGGGTGAAAGCATGGAGACCTAGATGGTGGTTCCTGCCAGTGTCTGTTGCTGCTGACGGATGAGTGACCCTGGGCACCCATGTTCTGCTGTACTCAGGCTTGGGCTTGGGTCAGGCCCACCCTGTGTGTGGCATTAGTGTGACCTTTCTCAGCAGCACCATGACACATGGGGATGGGAAACAGGTCTGTGCAGGTAACAGTAGGCCCCTCTGTGCAGCAGAGCCTTGGCCCAGGTTCCCTGGCCTGTCCAGAGGCTCCCATGAAGACCATGAGGGACTTGAGGTCACCTGCAGGGGCCAGGCCGGGTGTGGTCTTGGCCTCCTGTGGCAAGTGGAATCTGAGGCCGACAGGGTGCTGTGCTGGGCGCCCTGCGGGGAGAGGGACTGTGACTGGTTGCCTGGTGTCACTGTTGTCTGTCCCATCCGGGTGTCCCAGAGAGCCACTCAGTCAGCATCCTGTGGCTCAGGAGGCCAGCCAGGAGTACCAAGACACTGTCAGAGCACTTGTCCTGGGGATGGGGCTGCGGGGGCCTGGTTGGCTGAGGACGCAGCATCCAGCCCTCTTGTCTGGCTGCACAGTGGTGACCGGGCCCTCTGGCCCCTGGTCATCACGTGTGTGATGCGGTGTCCCCGTCCCCCCAGCCCAGTTTGCTCAGCTGACTCAGTTGAGCCCCCAGGAACGGCTGAGCCGGGAGCCGGCCCTGCAGCAGAAGCAGGCGACGCTGGAGGCCTGGCTGCAGCGCGAGGCGCAGACGCTGCAGCGGTACCGCGTGGTGAGTGCCGGGCCAGGCCGGGCCTAGTCGGTGAGGGCGGGCTGGACCCAGGGCCGGGGCTCAGGCCTTGTCCACCCCCAGGAGCTGGCCGAGAAGCACCAGAAGACCCTACAGCTGCTGCGCAAGCAACAGACGATCATCCTGGATGATGAGTTGATCCAGTGGAAGCGGCGGCAGCAGCTGGCAGGGAACGGAGGCCCCCCCGAGGGCAGCCTGGACGTGCTGCAGTCCTGGTGAGGCCACCCGGAGGAAGCGCTGTGGGTGGGTCCGGCCACGTCCTGCGCCCGGCCTATGAGGAGGACACACGCGCCACTGTCGGCCTGGGCCCACAGGTGTGAGAAGCTGGCTGAGCTCATCTGGCAGAACCGGCAGCAGATCCGCAGGGCCGAGCACCTGTGCCAGCAGCTGCCCATCCCCGGGCCAGTGGAGGGGACGCTGGCGGAGGTGAACGCCACCATCACGGACATCATCTCAGCCCTGGTCACCAGGTGACTGTGCCACCTGGCTCAGGCCTCCCATTGCCCCCACCCTGCCTCCCCATCCCCATCCAGAGTGTCCCGTGTCCCCCCATTCCACCTCCCCAACCCCCATCCAGCGCATCCCATGTCCCTCCACCCTGCCTCCCCAACCGCTGGCCAGTGTGTCCCGTGTCCCCACAGCACCTTCATCATCGAGAAGCAGCCCCCGCAGGTCTTGAAGACACAGACCAAGTTCGCGGCCACCGTGCGGCTGCTGGTGGGCGGGAAGCTGAACGTGCACATGAACCCACCGCAGGTGAAGGCCACCATCATCAGCGAGCAGCAGGCCAAGGCGCTGCTCAAGAACGAGAACACCCGCAAGTAGGTCGACAGGCCCCACCTGGAGCTGGTGCCGTGTCTGGCTTTCCTTGGCCTGGTGTCGGGCTCTGTGCCAGGCTCATGCCATCCCTTGGCCCTGTACCCTGGAGCACACACATGCTTTTCCCTCAGTTGCCCCCGCCCTGCCTCTCCACCCCCTGTCCAGAGCATCCCTTCATGTAGAAGATCAGCAAAGGTCTTGGTCACTTTCTGTCCCTAAGACAAAAACCAGCACAGTTCTGTGAGCAGAGGCTGGATTTAGCACAGGGCTGTAGGGTGCAGTCTGTGGCCACCACGGCAAAGTGCAGCTGCTCACTCAGGGCCATGGGCACACAGAGGGCACTGTGGCAGGCTGTGTGCACCCCTGGAGCTGGCTGAGAGGTCAGCAAAGGTGTTGGTCACTCTCATGCTGGAGACATTGGAGCTCAAGGCTCCTGTGTCCACCCAGTTGCAGCTGCTCGGAGATCCTCCTCGGTGTTTCTTGGTCCAGTGTTCAACCCTAGGGTGTAGCAGGGTGGCACTGCCCCTGGACCCTCACTGTGCCAGGAAGCTGGGCATAGCTGCGACTCTGGCGCTTGGCTCCTGGAGGAGCATAGTGGCTGCGGGCTCTGGTGTGGCTCTGATCAGGCCCTGGACAGGGTTGGCTGTGCAGCTGGGGCCTGACCTCTGGGCACAGGCTGGCAGTGGGGCTGGAGGAGTGGCCCCGGGCCCGGGAGGGGACTGTTCTGGCAGGGAGCAGCCAGGACCTGGGGAAGCCTGTAGAAAAGGCTTGTGTGGAGGCCCTGGGTTGATATCTGGCCCTTAAAAACTACTACTCAAAAGTGATCGAGCCGGGCGTGGTGGCGCATGCCTGTAATCCCAGCACTCGGGAGGCTGAGGCAGGAGGATTGGTGTGAGTTCGAGACCAGCCTGAGCTACAAAGTGAGTTTAAGGCCAGCCTGAACTGCATAGTGAGACCCTGTCTCAAAAAGACAAAAAAAAAAAAAAAAAAAAAAAAAAAAAAAAAAGTGATCGACTGGGCTCAGCGAAGCAAATTAAAGCACCTGCTTAGGCAAGCGCAGGGACTGAAATCCAATCCTGGGCACCACATGCCTGCCAGCCCCACCCCCAGAACAGGCTGATCCTGCTAGAGTCCGGGTAGTGGTGCGCACCTATAATCCCAGCACTGGGGAGGCTGAAAGCAGGAGGATTAGCAGGAGTACGAGCTGCATAGTGAGACCCTGCAACAACCAAATACATTAAAAAAAAAAAAAGTCAACTGTTCCAGGCATGGTAGGGCATGCCTATAATCCCAGCACTCAGGAGGCTGAGGCAGGAGGATCATTGGGAGTTCAAGACCAACCATGGGCTACAGAGTAAGCTCAAGACCAGCATAGTGAGACCCTGTCTCAAAAAAAAGGAAAAAAGTAATTAGCTGAAGATAAAATTAGACCAGCAGCACCACAGCCGGGCTATGTGCTGGGGACCGTTGTGTGCAGCCAGCATCACACTGTGCAGCTCATGTGGCCTGAGGGGCCAGGAGTCCATGGTCTTTCTCCTTCCTTCTTCTTCCTTTCTCTGATGTGCTAGGGACAGAACTCGGGGCCTCATGCATGGTGGGCAAATGCTCTGAGCCAGCCCTTGTTAAATTTTAGGTGTCACTAAGTGGCCCAAGCTGGCCTTGAACTTGTAAGCCTCCTGCCTCAGCCTCCTGAGGAGCTGTGATTGTAAGCGTGTGCCCCCACACCACACTCAAGCATGGTTTTTATTTTACCACATACCCTCCTGAGGTGGTAGAGGTCCTGCCTCATCCTTGGCGACCTCATGTAGAGATGCAGTCCTGCTCCTTGGGGACCTGGCCTTGGGCACCTTCAGGCCAGGCTGGGTGGGGGAGATACACACTCACCCAGGGGACCGGGCAACACCCTCAGGGCAGAGACCCCCACAGGGCTGGCCCCACGGAAGGCCAGAGCTGTCCACCAGGCCTCTGCATCCTTGCAGCGAGTGCAGCGGCGAGATCCTGAACAACTGCTGTGTCATGGAGTACCACCAGGCCACCGGCACGCTCAGCGCCCACTTCCGCAACATGGTGAGGGCCGCTGGGAGGGGAGAGGCCCGGTCAGGCTGGGGCGGACCACATCACCAGCACCATGTTCCCTTGTTCTCCCTGCAGTCCCTGAAGAGGATCAAGCGGGCCGACCGGCGGGGTGCAGAGTCAGTGACGGAGGAAAAGTTCACGGTGCTGTTTGAGTCGCAGTTCAGTGTGGGTGGCCACGAGCTCATGTTCCAGGTGAAGGTGAGGCCCCACAGGCCCACAGGGGCCCTGCTGCACCTGGAAAGGGACAGGTCGCCTTGTGTCATGAGGTGGAGGGCAGGGTGCTGAGCAGGGCCAGCCCAAGGACAAAGTCTCCTCCATGTACTACGCTTCCCCTTCGTTTGGCTCCCACAGACCCTGTCCCTCCCCGTAGTGGTCATCGTCCACGGCAGCCAGGACCATAATGCCACAGCCACTGTGCTGTGGGACAACGCCTTTGCGGAGCCAGTGAGTCCCTGCCACCCATGCCCCCCTGGGACTCTAGGTCCCTGTGTGAGCACAGCTGGCATTCATTCCTGTCACCGTCCTCAGCCCAGGCTGAGTCTGCACTCCACATGCCCGCGCCTGTCCCCTGCCTTTGTCCCCTGCCTTTGTCCCCTTGGTCTCTGCCCACTTTTACACTGCTCTCAGTCCTCCCTCGTGTCACTCTTGTGTCACTCGTGTGCACGCCAGCTTCCTCAGCCACCTCCTGTCCCTGTGCCACTACCGCAGGGCAGGGTGCCATTTGCGGTGCCCGACAAAGTGCCGTGGCCCCAGCTGTGCGAGGCGCTCGACATGAAGTTCAAGGCCGAGGTGCAGAGCACCCGGGGCCTGACCAAGGAGAACCTGGTGTTCCTGGCGCAGAAGCTGTTCAGCAGCAGCAGCGGCCACCTGGAGGACTACAGCGGCATGACCGTGTCCTGGTCGCAGTTCAACAGGGTGAGGGCCGCCACCCAGCTCCTGTCCATGTCCCATTCCTGGGATTGGTGTCACAGCCTCTGCCTCCTACAGTGGTGATAGGGAGGGCCCAGACCTCAAGATACAGAGCAGGGGCAATCGTGTAAACCAGGGCAGGGCAACAGCAGGGACCTGGCGCTGGAACAAATTTCTTGTGAGCCTTGGAGCCAGGGAGATAGCTCAGAGGAATAAGTGCTTCCCTGGCAAGCGCAAGGGCCTGAGTTCAATCCCCTGTTCTACAAAAAAGAAAAAAAAATTTTTTTTGGTGAGCCTCTTCTACCTGTTTCCTCTGCCTGTCCAGTGAGGAATGAGGCAGAAATGACCTTAGAGGCCCAGCCAGCCTGCCTCACCCTACAGCTTCACTCCCCAGCTGGGCATAGTGGTGCACATCGGGAATCCCAGCCACATGGGAAGCCATGGCAGGAGAATCCTGCACTCACAGCCAGCCTGGGCAACAAGGAGACCACCTTTCCAAACAGCAAACAGCCCTGGGATGGCGCTGGACCCAGCTCTTAGGTGTGGGAGACGAGGCTCCTAGGATGCACAACCAACAGGGACCATGCAAAAGGAGGAGCCAGGGAGGCCACAGGAGCAGGCTGTGACTGAGTTTCCCCATCCTCCAGGAGAGCCTGCCCGGTTGGAACTACACCTTTTGGCAATGGTTCGACGGGGTCATGGAGGTGCTCAAGAGGCATCACAAGCCCCACTGGAATGATGGGTGAGGCCCAGGCCATGGTGGGACACGGGGCTTGGAGGCCGCGACATGCGGTGACCTGAGCGCCCCTCCCCCAGCGCCATCCTGGGCTTCGTGAACAAGCAGCAGGCGCATGACCTGCTCATCAACAAGCCGGATGGCACCTTCCTGCTGCGCTTCAGCGACTCGGAGATCGGCGGCCTCACCATTGCCTGGAAGTTCGACTCTCGTGAGCGGCCGCAGCGCACCTCCGCCCCAATCTGCAGCACCCCTCTCCGCCAGCTTAGCCTAACCCAGCCTTCCCTTCACAGCCGACCGCAACCTGTGGAACCTCAAACCCTTCACCACGCGGGACTTTGGCATCCGCTCGCTGGCCGACCGCCTGAGCGACCTGAGCTACCTGGTGTACGTGTTCCCCGACCGGCCCAAGGATGAGGTCTTCTCCAAGTACTACACGCCCGTGCTTGGTGGGTCCCTGCCCTGCACCACCCCTGGATGGGTCTGTGGTCCCCGAGATGGTGGAGATGGTACCAGGTCTCCCAGCCCAGGAGCAAGAAGAAAAAGTCTGTTGTTTGCTCTGCCGGGCGTAAGGCTAGTTTCTCCCCTCTGCACCAAGAGTGCCTGGATGTGCCCATCCACAGGCACTGCCCAGCCACCCCAATACCCCTGTGTTGAGAGTGGAGGGAGAAGCAGGGTGTGGTGGTACAGCGGTCATGCCATTACTTGGGAAGCTGAAGCAGGAGGAATCCCATGAGTTCTCAGTCAGCCTGGATTACATAGCAAGAACCTGGTTAAAACAAACAGAAATGAAAAAAAGGAATGGAAGTGGGCAGGTGTCTCTCCTTCAGTCTGTCCCTAGGGTACGGGACAGGTCTGCAGCCACTTGTGGACCCTGTTTCTTCAGGGGTGTGGGGCAGGGAGATGGTTGTTCCTAAATCCGGGCCAGAGTCTCGGTGACAGTAGCGCTGGGGTCATCTGCATGAGCAGGGTCTGCAGAGTCTCTGGTGAGTCCCACCTAGGTTCCCTGGGGTGACATGGGCAGGGCCCAGCATGGTGGGTTCCCCTAGCCCACCCTGGAGAGCAGATATGGCACTCACCCCTGCTGTCCCCACAGGTAAAGCTGTGGACGGCTACGTGAAGCCGCAGATCAAGCAGGTGGTCCCTGAGTAAGTGTCCAGCCTCACCTGCCAGCCCGCCATGCACCCCACCCCTGTCTCCTGGGGCTTGTCATGCTGTGGCCAGTCCCCCCTGCCTCTCCTCTGTCTTCCCTGTAAAGCCATCAAGATGCCCATGAATTGCAGCTCCCGGAAGCTGTTTCCCTGTGTTCTGCCTCCCTGGCAGGTTTGCTACCGCATCTGCAGACTCCGGGGTCAGCGCTACCTACATGGACCAGGCCCCGTCCCCAGCCATCTGTCCCCAGGCGCCGTACAACATGTACCCTCAGAAGTAGGTTGTGTTTTTGGGTGGGGCTGGTGTTAGGCTGCACCCCTGCAGGGCTAGGGTGACCCCAGAGCCCAGTGGGCCTTGGAGGATAGGGTCAGCCAGACCAGGGCCCCATCCTGCCTGGAGCTACTCCGTGCCTGTGTGCCGCACAGTAGGTGGGGCCGGTGTGGTAGGCGCTGCAGTGCCAAGGTGAGCCACTCAGCTACCAGTGCCACAGCCTTTTTGCCACAAAGAGCCTAAACCAAGGGACATGCACCCCCTGGATCATTCCCAAGATGGCAGCAAGGGGCATAGGGCAGCAAGTCTCCCGGGGAGTAGGGATCTTGCCGCCAAGCCCAGGAGGGGCCCTCCTGGGCAGCCCTGGAGCATACTCCCCTCATCACAGCCTTCTCTCTGCCAGCCCTGACCCCATCCTGGACCAGGAGGGTGAATTCGACCTGGATGAGACCATGGATGTGGCCCGGCACGTGGAGGAGCTGCTGCGCCGACCCGTGGGCGGCCTGGACACGCGCCTCTCCCCGCCCTCACGACTTTTCCCCCCAGCCCGTGGCGCTCTGTCCTGACCCCAAGCACAGGCTTCTCCTGGGGTGGGCACCATGGCACCTGGCTGCTGTGCCTGCAGTACTGTGTGTATGCTGCTGCCTTGGAATGCCACGTGGGCTCTCTGCAGCATGTGCACCTGGTATGTGCTAGACAGGCCTCCCTTCTGTGGGCCTGGACATGTGGCTGCAGCGGCAGTGACCCTTCTTTTTTGGAGACTGAAGCCCCCAGAACCCATGGGCATGGCTGGAGCAGACAGTGTCTGCGAGCACCTGGGCCAGCGCTGGGCAGAGCACCCTGCAGATGTCCTCTTTGGTCCTCATCCTTGTCCCAGACGTTCCCTGTGACCATCCCAGCCTGGCTTCCATGCCACTCCCTTTGAGAAAGGAGGGTGACGGGACCCTGAGACACTTGGGGTGGGACTGTCCCTTCCTGGGACAGCACCAGGGAGGAGCAGTGGCCCAGAGCAGGAACCAGGACCAGAGATGGCATTGCCACTGCTGGTAGGTGACAGCCTGTGCTCCATGAGGCCCCTCCCCAGTCAAGTGACAGCTGCAGCTGAGCCAGACAGGTGGAGCCTGGTTTTGGCTGCTCCAC
>PVKA01009410.1:38204-68606 GCA_004027165.1 Ctenomys sociabilis | reverse complement strand
CAAGAAATGTAACTTTTGTATCTGACATGGTCAGTCAAATCTCTTCAGGAATTACTCTGAAATCCTGTACTACCTTTGTCAGTGTCAGTCATGTGGATGAGTCACGGTCATTGCTCAACTAAATATTAGACTATATTGGATTATTTTGCTGAATTCATGCATCTACAATATTTGAATCATAATGGAATGCCCATCTGTGGCAAAACTGAACAAAAAAGGGGATATAAATGAAGGACCATTTTGTATCTGTATATACAAAATACTTAGGATAGATATACAGCTACTTTCTCCTAATTCAGTGAGAAGATTTGTACTAAGTGTTGGGACAGGATGTCGTGTCTGCATCTTGTACTGCGAATAACCACTGTGAAGAGAACAGTGTGCACGCTGTCAGTTATTGAAATTGTCCTAGCTTTGAAACTGTCTCTTTGCTATTTGCTTCTCAATAAAATTAATACAAGAATTTACTAAAAAGACGATGGCCAGGCCTTGGGGAATCACTGACTGGCTCCGGAAGAAGCCGGACATGGGGACGGGCAGCTCCCTGGTGCCCAGCCTGTGGCTGTAGCAGAAATCTGGGGGAGGAAGACACTGGGCAAAGAGGAGCTCAGATTTTGGGATGCTGCGTGAGCTGCCCGGGGTAACCCTGGCGTGGCACTAGCTGGGACCCCAGGGGGAAACAGGTCTTCACCACTCACCAGGGAGACGGTGCTTGTGACAGGATGGGTGCCATCCTCACTTGCCCCTTTCCTCCTATAGCGCTTCACCCTGGAGAAAAGGACCAGGGCCTTTCAGCCCGGCTTCCATGCAGGGGAGAGCACAGCAGAGCCTCAGTGCCGACAGCAGGAGGTGAGGGCTTGGGGCTGGGCTCAGAGGCCATCAGAAGCATAGATGCTCCATCCTACATGGCCAGGGGCTTGGAGGGGGCCCTGCACCTGGCCACAGTGGCAGGGGTCCACACTCTCCCCGCAGCTCTCGCTGCCATCACCTCAGCCGTTCTGGCGACAGGTCACCTCTGCTCTGGGACTTGAGCTGTGAATGGATTCTGAGCTGTGCACAACCACGCACACCGCTGCCAACCAAACCAGGGCCACCACTCACATGAAGAAGATGAGGCAGAGACAGACAGCGAGCAGCGCCGTGATGCCAGCTCCGCCAAGGGCTCCCTGAACCGCTCCTGTCCTGGGTACTGCTTTCTCTGCAGACGAGAGATCTGGGGTAACCTCTGGCCTCTCTACGCTGACAGCTGAGCATCCAGCCTCCTCCAATCCCAGAGCTGCAAGAATGCTCACTACCTCCGGGGATGGTGTCCTTCCCCCCATTTCCCATCTGCATGTGTGTGCGGCCTTCAGGTGACCTGTGCCCCCAGCCCTCAGCCTTAGTGGAAGTTCAGGTGGCCCTGAAGTCTAGCCCCCTCCGCCAGGAGTCAGGCCCTCTTCTCTCATTCTAAAGTCTTCCAGGATCCAGACCTGGGTCTCGCCCCTTCCCCAGGCCCCACTCTTCATGATGTCCAGACCTGGCAGCAGCAGGACAGTGACACTGTGGCTTCTGCGAGCACTCCAGGCCTCGCAGCTGAGCCTGAGGCTGGAGCTCAGCCGTTCTCGGTGGATTAGGGAGCTGTTGGCCCAGGGCCCAGCCGAGGTGGAGGTGACCGTGAAGGAGGCATTGCTGCTGTTCCCCTCCAGCAGACCCTGTCCAAGCCGCCAGCAGAGGGATGGGGCTGGCCAGGCCCGGGAGGAGCAGATGCAGTGCAGACCTGCAGCCTCCCAGGAGCACGAGGGTCCCAGCAGCTGCAGAGAGCCTGTTTGGAAGGAGAGGGATCAGAGGGGCGCCCCAAGGCTCAGGCAGGGGTGCAGATGCCCTGCCCCAAGTGGCTTCCCACTCACTCCATACAACGAGGCTCACAGACGTGTTCCGGGAGCCCAGCCGGTGCTGTGCTCTGCACACGTATTTTCCATCGTCCTCCAGCTCCACCTGAGGCAGCTCCAGAACGGTCCAGTGTGCGTGCCCTGAGGACTGCAACGCCAGGCTTCCCCGGCTCCAGCTCAGTGTGGCGGGGGGGTTGCTGTCGGCGCCACACACCAATCGCAGCACCTGGCCCTCTTGAACTTGGAGTGATGATCCGTTAGCCAGAGCTGTAGTTCCTAGAGAGACGGGCAGGCTGAGCCCAGGCCTTCACAGGGCTGTCTTTCATGTCCCTGTGTCACCTTCAACTGTATTGTCTCTTCCATTGTTTCCCTGGCAATACTATTCTTATTAACTTTTGCTAGAAATTGAAATGCATTTCCCTTAAATTCATATGTTAAATCTGAAGCTCCTTAGGTACAGTATTTGAGCATGGGGGCTTCGAGCAGATTGGCACTAGACAAGGGCCCGAGGGGTGAAATGTGCAGCACAGGACTAGTGCCTTTGTTGCAAGGGACACCAGAGAGCTTGGGTGGTATCCATCATGTAAGGCCATAAATGGGAGAAGGTAGTTTTCCACCAACCACGAAGTCAGCCTCCCCACAATGCCAGAGGACCAGCATGTTGAACTCAGACTTCCAGCCACAGAACTCGAGAAATAAACATCTGGTGCCCAAGTCACCGGGCCATGGTATTTTGTTATGGCAGCTCAAATCACTATGAGAATCAAATAGGGCCCCAGGAAAATGAGGACTGGGGATGGCCATGTCTGTTGTGTGAGCGAAGGAAAGCACCACAGAACTCCTAAGTATGAGAGGAGGGGTGTGTGTGTAGGGTGACAGGAGGGATCAAGGATCCTACCTTTACTGCCCTGCAGCCTACTCTTGTCTGAGCCCCGGCACCCTCCCCAAGAAGGACAGGCTGTGCCTTACCTGTGTTATTTCCCTGGAACACCTGGATGGCCAGGTTCTGAGGAGCATCTGGACAGACAGACAAGAGGACATTGGTTAGTGGCAGGAAGGTGAGTGTCGGTGTTTCTTCCACAGACACTCAAGAACAGAGGATGATAGAGCCAGGTGTTCTATTCCATTCCTCCCAGGCCCAGCACACAATATCCCAGGCCCCACCTCCCCTTGGCCCTCCTCTCTGGGCACAACATGGCCTGTCCCAACACTCACAGGACACGTTCAGCTGCACAGTCCTGTGCAATGTCACACCAGCTCCAGGGAAGGTCACTTGGCAGGTGAGGTTGGTGCCATGGTCACGTGGCTGTGGGCTGAGAGTGAGCACTGAAGAACGGGAAGTCTGGCGACCCAGGGCAGAAGTGAGATCCATCCCGATCCAGGAGAAGGTGGGGCGTACCCCCTTCTCACAAGGCCATTGCACTCCACAGGTGATGTTCTTAGGGTGCCCATACTCCAGGGTCCCCGTGATGTGGATGTTGGGGGTCTCTGTTAGAGCTGAGGAGGACAGACACAAACATCCAGGCCTAGAGGGGATCCCACGGGTGGCCCTCAGAGCTGCTTCTGTCTCAGACTGGACATCACCACTGAGCAGGCCCAGTGTCCTGTCCCTTGGTCCCCCAGGGTGAGGAGCAGGAGATCTCATCCCCACCCTGCCCTGGGTCCTCAGGTCCCATCTACGTGGACTTCTCAGCCTCATTCCTTACCTGTCACAAACACACAGAGCTTTTGCTTCGTGTAATTATATTTCACATGAGGGTCTTTCTGCACCCCAAAGAAGTAGACTCCTGTGTCTGTTCTCTGTGCATTTCTGATGTACAGGGAGCAGTTGTTGGCCCAGGGGTCTCCAAGGAGTTGGAATCGTTCCATTGTCTCTTTCTGTTCTGCACGACGTGGAGCATTTGTGGCTACTGGAGGATCCTGGTTGATATTAGCCCCTTTCTTGAACCAGTAGCCCCAAACTGGCTTTTTCCTGCCTTTCTTGGGGTAGACGACATGGCAGTGGATGAAGGTGCTTTGTCCCTCCTGCACCACCACCAACTGTGGCACTGTCAGATGGTATTCCAAAATATGAGTGAGGGATCCTGTGGGCAAAGGAGCGTCAGCTCTGTGCAGCCCCCACAGCCCTCCTCCCCGAGCCCACTCACCTGCGCACAGCAGGGGCAGCAGCAGCCACCGCAGCATCTTGGAGCCAGAGCGTTGCTGGGTGGAGCAGAGACAGAAGGTTGTGTGGAGGGGAAGCACATCTCTGGGCATGAGAACCTTGGGGCCTCGCTGTCACGGGACGGAGGGGAAGGCCCACAAGAAGCCTGGGCGTGGAGTCAGAGAGACCAGTGACCACACTGGGGAACCTCCCACTCTCACACTTCCGGGGATCAGCCTCTTCCTCTTTCTGTTTTTTTTTTTTTTTTTTTTTTTTTTTTTTTTTTTTTTTTTTTGTCTTTTTGAGACAGGGTCTCACTGTGCAGCTCAGGCTGGCCTTAAACTCACTTTGTAGCTTAGGCTGGTCTCGAACTCACAACAATCCTCCTGCCTCAGCCTCCCAAGTGCTGGGATTACAGGCATGCGCCACCACACCTGGCTAAGCCTCTTCCTCTTTCTAGCTGGAGTCCCACTGGAAGCCACCAGCAAGGAGGCCAGATGCACAGCTCCTCCTGCCCGGGTGCTCTCAGCTTTAGATGCTCTGGAAGGTCGGCGTGATGGGAACGTGGGGTATAAAACACGGCAGCGGATCCCTTGGAGGCCAAGGTGGTGGTGACCGAGTGAGCACGTGCTGGCAGCGGCCACCTGAGCCTCTGTTCCTTGCTGGGAAGGGAGTCCAACGGGGGCCATGACAGACTTCATTTTTCTTTCCCATTACTGGAACACCACATCATTTAAAAGTCAACTGTAATATGTTTTTTTCTCTTCAAATTCTTGTTTCTTAAATATCTTTAGTTTCATTGGAAAATTTGGAGGACTGCAAACTCCAATGCAGAAGAGCTCAGGAATGAGGAGGTAGAGCAGTCCTGGTGAGGATGCACAGGCCACAGGGGCTGTGGGAAAGCCGGGCGCCCCCCTGCTAGGAAGTGCATTCTCAGGAGTAAATGGGAGAACCCACAGGACCAGGACTGAAGGGGCCAGAGGGCGTGGTTCCAAAAAGTCCTGCGGCTTCTAGTTTGTTTTAGTGCCTACAGTTACACAGAATAGGCGGGCTGAGATGGGTGTATGCTTCCTGTGAACGGCAGGCTTTGATCAGCTCCCCATCATCCTGTCTGCCTTCCTTTCCCAGTTTTTCACTTCCTGTTCTGTAGTACTTACCCTGCTACTTTCATATTATCTCTCGTTAAAAAAAATTTAAAAAATTCTAAATTCCTCATTTGAGAGAAAACAATAACTGACTTTCAGGGTCTAGCTTATTCCACTTAACGCGATGCTATCTAGTTCAGTCCTTTGTTCTGAAAATATGACTTCATTCTTTTCTGTGGCTAATATCCCACTGGATAATCCATAAACCCCATTTCCCCATCCGTTGACCTGAAAATGGGTATAAGACTGTTTATGCAGTTCAGCTGTGGTCAGCTGGGCTTTGGTACACACGGGTATCACTCTAGTGTATTCACTTTATTTTTATTTTTTTTAATTTTATTTTATTTTGATGAAGAACAAATAGCAATGAGACAGTTTCAAATCAAATTAGCAGGAAAGATTCAACAATTAATACATTGCATATTGTTTTCATAGTGGTTTATTATTTTACAAAGTGCATACATAATATTCTACTTACAAATACTATTAGAGCACATGCCTCTAATCAATAAATTAAGAAAATGCAGCTGTATACTTATCTTATTTTTTAAAAGCTGAATTATCATACACTTTCAATAATTAATACTTTATATATTGTTATGTTCCTAGTGGTTGTCAATAGTGCAAGAAGCTGACATAATATCTTGTCCAAACAACAATAGTGCAAATCTTGCTTCTCATAGAATTATGCAGAACTACTGCATATTTATCCTCACTGTGCTGTTTATACAAACACAGGATGCTTCTTCCTTTCTATCCCCTTTTTCGGTTTAGTCCTGTCAAAAATGGGCATTTCATTCTCATTCAATTATTATTATTATTATTTTTTTTTTGTCTTTTTGAGACAGGGTCTCACTATGCAGTTCAGGCTGGCCTTAAGCTCACTTGGTAGCTCAGGCTGGTCTCGAACTCACAACAATCCTCCTGCCTCAGCCTCCCGAGTGCTGGGATTACAGGCATGCGCCACCACGCCGGGCTCTCTCATTCAATTATTATAGGTGCCTGAATTCAACAAAACAATCAAACACAGTCCAGAAGTCCATAATATAAGTGAGTTATCTGAAGAAGTTGTTGACTAGAGTCATTTACAGTTCTGCTTATTATTATGGCCTCATTTCATATACCTCATTTTTATACTTTACTGCTGGATGGTTAAGACCGAGATAAAGCAAGACCTACATAACAAAAAATGTAGCTTTTGTTTCTGATGAGGTCAGTCAAGTCCCCTCAGGGTTTATGCTGTAACCTTGCACATCACTCTGTAGATCCTTTGTCAGTGTCAGCCATGAGGATGAGTCACCGCCACTGCTTGACCAGTTTGCTCTCTGTGAAAGCCTGAGAGAAAGTTTTCTCTCCATGTGACTTTCTCCAGGCACACTACACATCATTGATCACATTCCTGTGTGGCTCCATAATCTCCTTGATCGGAACATTTGGGGCACAACTGAGTTTCACAATGTTACAGTGCAGGTTCTCCTATGTCCTGAGTCTTCAGTGATCTAGAAAGGCTATGGCCAAAATGTTGGCTGACCTTGAACCCTTCCATTTCTACAATTTTTCATCTGTGAACTTACGATGTTAACTATCCAGAAGAGAAGCTAATTAGTACCAGGCAACATATGCAGTTCAGTTTGCCCTATCTGACTAAATTCTTTTTAGTTATTATACATTTCTATTTGTATTTCTTCTTCTTCTTCTTCTTCTTCTTCTTCTTCTTCTTCTTCTTCTTCTTCTTCTTCTTCTTCTTCTTCTTCTTCTTCTTCTTCTTCTTCTTCTTCTTCTTCTTCTTCTTCTTCTTCTTTTTTTGTCTTTTTGAGACAGGGTCTCACTATGCAGTTCAGGCTGGCCTTAAGCTCACTTCATAGCTCAGGCTGCTCTCGAACTCAAAACAATCCTCCTGCCTCAGTCTCCCGAGTGCTGGGATTATAAGCATGTGCCACCACGCCCAGCTGTATTTCTTCTTTTGATTTCTTATACTAAGGAGACTATTCAACATTTCCACATGTGTGTCTGGTTTATTTCACTTACGAGTATATTTTCAAGTGGCATCCACTTCAGTATAGTTGCTTCAAGCTTATCATTCTTTATAGCTGAGTAATATTCCATTATATGAAAATACCACATCTTTTTCAATCATTCCTTATGTGACAGACATTTTCATTGTTTCCAAGATTTGCCTATCACAAATTATGCTGCTATAAACATAGGTACACATATATCACTATGATATGATGATTGCAGTTCCTCTGGGAAAATTCCCAGAGGGGGAATTCCAGTCCTACTTTTTGAATGGGATTTCCAGTCCTACTTTTGTGAACAGTCTACAAACTGATCTCCACAATGGTTGTTCCAGTCTACATTCCCACCAGAAGTGGAGAAGTATTCCCTTTTCCCCACATCCTCTCCACCATTTGTTGTTGGCTGATTTCTTTTTGATAGCCATTCTTTCTGGAGTGAGATGGTATCTCGGTGTTGTTTTAACTTGCACTTCATGGATGGCTTGCGATGCTGAGTATTTTTCATATATTTATTCACTTCTTTAATTTCGTCCTCTGAGATGTGTTTATTGATCTCAGATGCCCATTTCTGGATTGGGTCTTTAAATTTGAGGCCCCTAATGTATATTACTTCTTTATAAATTCTAGAGCAGACCTTTGTCTGAGTGCTTATTATTTAAGACTTTTTCAAAATTTGTGGGCTGTCTTTTCACTTTGTTGACAATTTCTTTGACATGCAGAAACTTCTCAAGAAGAGTTGATCGCAGTTGTTAACTGTTTTGAGTGTTTCCCATGTGAATACATGTTTTTTCATGAACTCTTTGCCTACCCCTATGTCTTCAAGAGTTCCTCCTACTTTCTCTTCCAGAAGATTGAGTGTTTCTGTTTTGATGTTTAGACCTTTAATCCATTTTGATTTAGCTTAGTGCGTGGTGATAGAGCTGGGTCAAGTTTTTAGTTTTTGGCATGTAGAAAGCCAGTTTTTCCAGCACTATTTGTTAAAAGGCTATCTTTCTTCCAGTGAGCATGTTTGGTCCCTTAGTCAAAGATCTCATAGCTGAGTGTGTTCACAGAGGCCTCTGCATCTTCGAATCTATTCCATTGATCCCCTGGCCTATTTCACTGCCAATACCATGTTGATTTTATCTCAGTGGCTTTGTAGTATAATTTCGAGTCAGGAATTGTGATGCCTCATAACTTGTCCTTGTTGGTCAGGATTGCCTTTACTATTCTAGGTCTTTTCTGTTTCCAGATAAATTTTAGGAACGATTTCTCTGTCTGGGAGGTATGTTGGTGGCAGTTTGATGGGGACTGCATTAAATCTGTACAACAATTTTAGGAGTATAGCCACCTTCACGATGTAGGTTCTTCTTATCCAGGAGCAGGGAATATGTTTCCATTCTCTTTTTTTTTATTTTGAAGGCACATATTTATTTATATGTTGTTTCCAATATGTCAGTTTTGCTATATTCAATTTCTTTTTGTCTCCTTTTGTACTTGTTTTTTTTTTTTGGTAGTTGGAATTGAACACAAGACCTTGTGCTTGCCAGGCAGCCACTTGTGCCAATGAGCTATATCCCCATCCTATTTTAACATTTAAAGTGCCTTATATTATGATATTTAACTCAAGTATTTGTGGAACTTCTTGAAGTATCTCTATAGAACAGTACAGCTTTGCAAAGCAGAAGAAGAAAACCACTGAAATGCGTGTCTCAACAGATAACTTTACTTATCTCAACAGATAACTTTACAGATAAAAAAAATAAAGGAAGTTGGGTTGACAGCTAATTTTTTTGTTGTGTTGAAGAACAAATAGCAATGAGACAGTTTCAAGACAAATTAATGGGACAGATTTGATAACTAATACATTGCAGACTGTTTCCATAATGTTTTGTTATTGTACAAGGTACACACATGATATTGTACTTACAGACATTATTATAGTAGTTGTCCTTAATCAGCAACTTAAGAGAGTGTAGCTGTATACTTATCTTATTTTTCTATAACTGAATTGTATCCCAGATTCAATAATTAATACTATCTGCCTTGTTATCTTCCTAGTGATTGTCCATACATAGAACTAGAAACTGACATAATAACTTCTCCAGCCACTATTAGTGCAAATCTCGCTTCCCATGGAATTATGCAGAAGCACTGCATATTTATCCTAACTGAACTGTCTATACAAACATATCTTGGTTCTTCCTTTGTATCCCCTGTTTTTTGTCTAGACCTATGAAAGATGGGCACTCCATTGTCATCAAACCACTATAGGTGTCTGAACACAGGGACACAATCCAACACAGACTAGCATTCCACAATAATGGTGAGTTATCTGAAGAAGTTGTTGACTATAGCCATTTACAGTTCAACTTATTATTACGGCCCCATGTTATCTATCTCATTTGTATACTTTTCTGCTGGATAGTTAAGATTGTGATAGAGCAAGACCTCTATAACAAAAAAATGCAGCTTCTGTTTTTGATGATGTCAGTCAAGTTCCCTCAGGGCTTATGTTATAATCCTATACCTTATTCTGTAGATCCTTTTTCTGCAGCATCCATGTGGATGAGTCATGGCCAATGCTTGACCAGTGTGCTGTGAGAGCATGAGAGAAAGTTTTCTCTCCATGTGATTCTCCCCAGGCACACTATAGAACTTCGATCTCTTTCCTCTGTGGCTCCATAATCTCCTTCATCAGAACATTTGTGGCATAACGGAGTTTCATGATGTTACAGTGTAGGTTCTTCTATGTCTTCACAGGACTCTCCTGAGTCTTCACTGACCTTGAAAGGCTAGGGACAAGATGACCTTGTGGCTCTTCTATTTCTCCATTTCTTGATCTGTGAACTTATGTTGTTAACCATCCAGAAGAAAGGCGGATTAGTACCCTGAAGCATATGCCGTTCAATTTTCCCTAACTATCTGACTAACTTTATTTCAGTTGATGTTGTATATTTCTATTTGTATTTCTTCTTTTGACTACTTACACTAGGGAAACTATATGATATTTGCACATGTGTGTCTGAGTATATGTATATGTTCAAGTGGCATCCACTTCAATATAAAAGCCTCAAGCTTATCATTCTTAATAGCTGAGTAATACTCCACTATATAGAAATACCACATTTTTTCAACCATTCTTCATGAGCTGGACATCTTGGTTGTTTCCAAGATTTTGCAATCACACATTGTACTGCTATAAACATAGGTACACATATATCTCTATGATACAATATTTTCAGTTCCTCTGGGAAAATTCCAAGTAGGGGTATAGCTGGCTTGAATGGGATTTCCAGTCCTACTCTTTTGAGGAGTCTCCATACTGATTGCCACAATGGTTGCAGCAGTCAACATTCCCACCAGCAGTGGAGAAGTGTTCCCTTTTTCCCACAACCTCTCACATTTGTTGGTTGATTTCCTTACGATAGCCATTCTTTCTGGAGTGAGATGGTATCTCAGTGTTGTTTTAGTTTGCATTTTGCAGATGGCTAGTGATGTGGAGCATTTTTTCATATATTTATTTGCTTCTTTAGTTTCGTCCTCTGAGAAGTGTTGATTCATCTCAGATGCCCATTTCTGGACTGGTTCTAAAAATTTAATGGCCCTAATATATCTTAGTTCTTTATATATTCTAGAAAGCTGAGCTTTGTCTGAGTGCTTATTATTTAAGATTTTTTCAAAATTTGTGGGTTGTCTTTTTACTTTGTTGACTATTTTGTTGCCAATACCATGTTGATTTTTTTCTCAGTGGCTTTTTAATATAATTCCAAGTCATGAATTGTAATGCCTCCTGCCTTGTCTTTATTGACCAAGATTGCCTTTGTGATTCGAGGTCTTTTCTGTTTCCAGATAAATTTTAGGAATTATTTCTCTAGGTCTGAGATGTATGTTTATTTATTTTTTATTTTTTTATTGAAGTACAAATATCAATGAGACAGTTTTAAGATGCCTTGATGAGATGGATTTGATAAATTAATACATGGAAAACTGTTTTCATAATGTTTTGATATCATAGAACGTGCATACATGATATTATACTTAGAGACATTATTATACCATACGTCTCTTATCAGTAAATTAAGAGAGTGTAGTTGTTTTCATATCTTCTTATTTATATCTGAATTACATAAAAAATTCAATAATTGATACTTTGTACCTTGTTTTTTTCCTAGTGGTTGTCCATAGTACTAGAAGCCGACATAATATCTTGCCCAACCACAATGAGTGCAAGTCTTGCCTCTCAATTATGTAGAAGTACAGTGTTCTCTATGTCAACTGTACTGTCTATACATACACATCATGATTCTTCCTTTCTCTACCCCTTCCTTTGTCTATACCTGTCAAACATGGGCACTCTGTTTTCATTCAACTACTTTAGGTTCCTGAACTCAACAACACAATCCAACACAGTCCAGCATTCCACAACAATAGTGAGTTATCCGAAGAAGTTGTTGACGATAGCCATTTATAGCTCAACTTAGTATTATGGCCCCGAGGTGTGTACTTTATTTTTATACGTTTCTGCTGGATGGTTAAGACCTAGATAGAGCAAGACCTATATAACAACACATGTACTTTATGTTTCTTATGACGTCAGTGAAGTACCCTCAGAGTTTATCTTGTAGTCCTGTATATTATTCAGTAGAACCTTTGTCTGTGTCATCCATGTGGATGACTCACGGCCAATGCTTGACCAGTTTACTCTCTGTGAGAGCATGAGAGAAAGTTTTCTCTCCATGAAACTCTCCCCAGGCACACTATAGAATTTCGATCTCTTTCCTCTGTGGCTCCATAATCTCCTTGTTCAGAAAATTTGGAGCTCACCTGAGTTTCATGATGTTGCGGTACAGGTTCTCCTATGTTCTGAGTCTTCGCTGACCTTGAAAGGCTAGGGCCAAAATGTTGGCTGGCCTTGTGGCTTTTCCATTTATCCAACTTTGATCTGTGAACTTAGGTTGTTAACCATCCAGAAGAAAAGCGGAATAGTATGGTGCAGCATATGCCATTCACTTTGCCTTATCTTTCAACTGTTTGTAGTTGTTGTCCTACGTTTCCATTTGTATTTATGCTTTTCGCTTCTTACACTAGGGAGACTATACGATATTTACACATGTGTGTATGGTTTATTTTACTTATGAGTACATGTTCAACTGGCATCCACTTCAGTATAAATGCTTCAAGCTTATCATTTTAATAGCTGAGTAATACTCCATTATATAGAAATACCACATTTTTTCAACCATTCCTCATGTGAGGGACATCTTGGTTGTTTCCAAGATTTTGCAATCACACATTGTGCTTCTATAAACATAGGTACACATATATCACTACGATACAATGTTTTCAGTTCTGACCTCCACAATGGTTGTACCAGTCTACATTCCCACGAGCAGTGGAGAAGTGTTCCCTTTTCCCCACAACCTCTCCAATATTTGTTGTTAGTTGATTTCCTTATGATAGCCATTTTTTCTGGAATGAGATGGTATTTCAGTGTTGTTTTTATTTGCATTTCATGGATGACTGGTGATGTGGAGCATTTTTCCATATATGTATTTGCTTCTTTAATTTTGTCCTCTGAGAAGTGTATATTGATCTCATATGCCCATGTCTGAATTGGGTTTTTGAATTTGAGGGCCCTAATATATCTTAGTTCTTTATATATATTCTGGACAGCAGACCTTTGTCTGATTGCTTATTAGTTAGGATTTTTTCAAAATTGGGGTTGTCTTTTCACTCTGGTGACAGTTTCTTTTCACGTGCAGAAGCTCCTCAAGAAGAGTTGCTCCCAGTTGTTGATTCTTTCAAGTGCTTTCCATGCGAATAGATGTTTGTTCATGAACTCTTTACCTACCCATATGTCTTGAAGAGTATCTCCTACTTCTTCTTCCAGGAGATTGAGTGTTTCTGTTTTAATGTTTATATCTTTAATCCATTTTGACTTTAACTTAGTGCATGGTGATAGAGCTGGGTCAAGTTTTAGTGTTCAGCATGTAGAAAGCCAAGTTTTCCAGCACCATTTGTTAAAGAGTCTATCTTTCTTCCAGTAAGTATGATTGGCCCTTTTGTCAAAGATCAGATGGCTGAGTGTATTCATAGATGCTTCTGCACCATCTAATCTATACCATTGATCCTGAGGTCTATTTTGTTGCCAATACCATGTTGATTTTATCACGGTGGCTTTGTAGTATAATTTCAGATCAGTAATTGTGATGCCTCCTGCCTTGTCTTTATTGACCAAGATTGCCTTGGCTATTCTAGGTTGTTTATGGTTCCAAATAAATTTTAGGAATGATTTCTCTAGGTCTGGGAGTTATGTTGGTGGCAGTTTGATAAAGATTGCATTAGATCTGTACAACAATTTTGGAAGTATGGCCATCTTCTCGATGTTGGTTCTTCCTATGCAGGAGCATGACATATCTTGCCTTTTTTTTATTATCTTGCCATTTTCTGAAATCTTCTATAGTCTCTTTTCTTAGGGTGTTGTAATTTTCCGTGAAAAGATCCTCGACTTCCTTGGTTAAGTGAATCCCAAGGTATTTCATTTTCCGTGATGCTATTGTAAAAGGTATTGTTTTTATTGTTTCCCTTTCAGTGTGCTTGTTATCTGTGTAGACGAATGCTATTTATTTTTGAGTATTGACTTTGTATCCTGCTATGCTACTGAATTTCTCTATCAATTCTAGTAGCTTCTTGGTGGAATTTTTGGGGTCTTCCAAGTAAAGTATCATGGCATCTGCAAATAGGGATAATTTAATGTCTTCTTTACTTATTTTTAATCCTTTTACTTCTCCCTCTTGTCTAATGGCTGTTGCTAATGATACCAAAACTATATTGAATAGGAGGGGTGATAGAGGACATCTTTGTCTTGTACCTGATCTAAGGGTAAAAGATTTCAGTTTTCCCCTATTTAGAATCATATAAGCTGTTGGGTTATCATAGATGACTTTTATCAAATTGATGTAGAGTCCATCTATTGCAATTTTCTGTAGGGTTTTGAACATGACTCCGTATTGTATTTTGTCCAAGATATTTCTGCATCAATTGAGATGATCGTGTATTTTTAAAATTTTAGTCTATTAATATATTGTATTATACTTATAGATTTTCGAATATTGAACCATCCTTGCATCCCTGGGATGAATCCTACCTGGTCATGGTGTGTGATCTTCTTGATGATTTGCTGTATTCTATTTGCCAGGATTTTGTTGTGTATTTTTGCATCTATGTTCATGAGGGAGATTAGCCTGTAGTTTTCTTTTTGGTTATGCCTTTCCCTGGTTTTAGAATCTGTATAATACTTGCCTCCAGAAATGATATTGGGAGAACTACTTCTTTTTAAATTTCATTGAAGAGTTTGAGTGATTATATCTTGTATAAATTTCCTGTAGAATTCAGCTGTGAATCCATCACAACCTGGATTTTTTTTTTCGGCAGGCTTTTTATTATGTTTCGTATTTCATTGGCTTCTATTGGCTTGTTGAGAATTGTTATAGCTTCTTGATTCAGTTTTGGTAATTCGTACCTTTTGAGGAATCTGTCCATTTCTTCTGTGTCTTCCATTCTGTGAGCATAAAGATTCTCAAAGTAGCTATTGATAGTATTCTTAATTTTCTTAGGTTCTGTGCTGATTTTATCCTTTCATTACTTATTGCTTGTATTTGAATTTTTTCTATCTTCTTTTTGATGACTTTAGCTAGGGGCTTATCAGTTTTATTTAGTCGTTCAAAGAACTGGCCTTTTAATTTGTTGGTTCTTTCAACTTTTCTTCATCGCAATTGAATTAATTTCTGCTCTAATCTTTATGATTTATTTCCGTCTTTGGGCTCTGATTTTGGTTTGCTCTTCTTTTTCTAGATGTTGGAGTTGCAACATTAGGGTGCTAATTCGTTTCCATTCTGTTTTCCTAATGTGTGAGTTTATAGCTATGATTTTCCCTCTGAGAAGTGC
The DNA here is from genome assembly GCA_004027165.1 of Ctenomys sociabilis. Taxonomy (NCBI): domain Eukaryota; kingdom Metazoa; phylum Chordata; class Mammalia; order Rodentia; family Ctenomyidae; genus Ctenomys; species Ctenomys sociabilis. The sequence continues at coordinate 53,503 of PVKA01009410.1, read as the reverse complement.
TTTCATCCCATCCCATGAATTCCAGTAAGTTGTGGTTGAATTTTCATTAAATTGTAGATATTGTTGAATTTATTCTTTAATTTCATCTGTGACCCATTGATTGCTGAACAGGATTTTGTTTAATTTCCATGAATTTAACAGTTTTTTCTGGCTACTTTCGTCATTTATTTCCAGTTTTATTGCAGTGTGCTCCGATAATGTCCATGGGATAATTTCTGTTTTCTTGCATACACTGAAGCCTGACCTATGATCTATTTTACATAATGACCCCTGTACAGCTGAGAAAATCATGCATTCAGCTGTTCTTGGGTGGAACACTCTGTATAGTCCCACCAGGTCCATTTGTTCCAAGCTCTGGTTCAGTTCTGCTATTTCTTTGCTAATTTTTTATCTGGATGACCTATCTTTTTGATATAAGGGGGTGTTATGGTTTCCTCTTAAGATTGTGGTATTGGATATTGGCTTTTTGATGTCCATTAAGCTTTTTCGTACATAGTTGTGTGCTGCTGTTTTGGTGCTTAGATATTTATGAGTGTTACCTCTTCCTCTTGAATTTTTTCCCCTAATGAATATATAGTGACCTTCTCTGTGCCATTTGATGAATCTTGATTTGAATTTGAGACTGTCTGAGAACAGAATTGCTACTCCTGCTTTTTTTCTGAGTTGCTGAGGCATGTTGTATTGTTTTCCGTCCTTTGACTTTAAGCCTCTGAATATCTTTTGAGATACATGTGTCTCTTATATACAGCACATTCTTGGGTTTTGTTTTCTAATCCATTGTGCCAGTCTATTTGTCTGAATTGGTGAGTTGAGTCCATTTACATTGATGGTTATAATTGAAATGTGTTGACTTTTGATTGTCATGATAGTTACCTGCTCCTTTTTGTCCTATGTTAAATTGTTTGCCCTGTTTAGTCAGTTCCTTCTGTTCTCATTCGTGGAGTTCTGGTCATTGTGGTCTCTCTCTAGAACATCTTTCAGTAGCCTGTTTAGGGGTGGCTTTGTTATCATGAAAGTCTTTAAAAGTTCTTTGTCATGGAGGTATTTCACTTCTCCATCAAACTTGAAATAGAGTTTTGCAGGGTATAGTAGTCTGGGCTGGAATTTATTTTCATGCAGGACTTGAAGAACAACTCTGCTCCATGCTCTCCTTGCCTTCAGGTATTGTGTAGAGAAGTTGGCTGTACTTCTTATGGGTTTTCCTTTGAGTGTAATCTGTTTCTTTTCTCTAGCGGCTTTCAGTATATTATTCTTGTGTTGGATTTCTGGGATCTTGACTATTATATGCCTCGGTGTGTTTTTACTTGGGTTGAAGTTATTTGGTGTTCTATATGCTTTGGTTACCTGAATGTTAGATTGTTTCCTCATATTTGGGACGTTTTCTGCGATTACTTCTGGCCATATTCTTTTTATATCATTTGTATCGACTACTTCATTCCCATTGATGCTAACTAATCGCATATCATTCACCTTGGTATCATCTTGCAGGTGATGCATTATTTGTTCCTACATCCTCATTGTTTATAAGAGATCCTTTCTCACCTTTTTACTAGCTGCACCAGCATCTTCAATGTCTGAAACTCTGTCTTTGCTTTCACTTAAATGGTTTTGCAGACTCATGATTGAGATTTTAAGTTCTTCACTATCTCTTTGACTCTGCTTCATGTGATCTGTTTTCTGTATTGCTCATTCCAGAAATCCGTCGTATTTTTTTTTTTTTTTTTTTTTTTTTCTGAGACAGGGTCTCACTATGCAGTTCAGGCTGGCCTTAAGCTCACTTTGTAGCTTAGGCTGGTCTCGAACTCACAACAATCCTCCTGCCTCAGCCTCCCGAGTGCTGGGATTACAGGCATGCGCCAACATGCCCGGCTATAATCCGTCATATTTTTGATCTCCTCTATTTTTTTTTTTTTATCAGTGTCTTCTTTAGACGTATCTATTAATTCTTTTACTGAAGAGTTTTTTTTTTTCCAAATTTGGTTTCCTCTATGTATCTCCAGAATTGATTTTTTACTTCAGTTGCTATGATTTCAATGATTTCTTTATTTCCGAAATTATGTCTGCTTTGAGTTCCTCTTTACCTTTCTGCTGTTATTTCTTTGCTTGTGATGTTGTTAGTTCATATGTTTCAGCTCAACTAGTGTTTTCTCCACTTTTTCTTTGTGGGCATTGAGTTTCACCAATACGTTTACGGATTTGATTCAATACTTCAGATGCTATGTATTCAAAAATTTCTTTTTTTAATTTCAGGTGTTAATTGTGGTCTGAGTTCATCTGTCACTTTCTGCTGTTTTTCCTTTGCTTTCATCTCCATTAATTCATTCATTTCAGCTGAGCTAGTGTACTCTGCACTCATTGGTTGGCTAAAGGCCTGAAATTGCATTTTTCTCCTTGTCTTTGTCATTTTGTGTAGCACTGACCTCTGATCTTTGGTGCAGTTACAACCTTGGCTTGTAATGAGATTTGGGTGCCAGTGTAATAAGTTTGAGATTATGCAGTTATGCCTGGCTTGGATCTAGCTGTTTTGTTCAGTTTCTTGTTGCTCCAGCATTTTTGGTACATGTGAGCCTGTGGTTCCCCTCTGTTGTGTCCCTGGTCCAGAGAGCATTGGGGAGGGCAGAAGCTCTCTCACCCACTCACCAAACCAGACACTCATGGATAGGGTGCTGGGAGAGTCACAAAAATTCTCACTTGCTAGGGGGTGTTAGGGGCAGGGTCTCTGGGGAATTGCAGGCAGGCCAGTATGGAATGTCTCAGGCTGATTGATTGCTCAGAAATTTTGGGGGCAGGGGCTCCAGATGGTGAGGCGCGCACAAGCAAAAGCCAAGGACTGTCCTACCCACTCAGTGAACCAGGCTTGGGTGGATAGGGTGACAGGACAGTAGCCAAAATTCTCACTCACTCAGTGGGCTTGAGAGCAGGGGCTCTGGGGTGTTGCAGGTCAGGCCAGTCTTCACTTTATTTAAAAAAATAATAATTTATTGACAAACAAATAGCAATGAGACAGTTTCAAAACAGATTAGTAGTAGTTTCAATAATTAATACATTGTACATTGCTGTCTGTAGTGGTTATTCATTGTACAAGATGCAGACACGATATCTTGTCAACAAAGAGTATGAGAACAAGTCTTTCTATTCACTGAATTAAGAGAACATAGCTGTTTATCTATCCTGACTATTTTGTATATACAGATACAAAATGGTCCTTCATTTGTATCCCCTTTTTTGTTCTGTTTTGTCAGAGAAGGATATTCCATTGTCATTTAAACATTGTAAGTGCGTGAATTCAGCAAAGTATTCCAATATAGTCCAGTAGTCCATAATAATAGTGAGTTATCCATAAGACTGGCAATGTCAGAAGTTGCTCACCTGAGCCATTACAGCTCAGTATATTAATATGGCTTTACTTTTTATACTTCGTTTTCATATTTTTCTCCTGAATGGTTAAGACCAAGATAAAGCAAGACCTATGTAGCAAGAATTGTAGCTTTTGTATCTGATAAGGTCATTCAAATCCCCTCAGGATTCATCTGGACACCCTGTACCACAGTGCGTAGATCCTTTGTCAGTGTCAGCCATGTGGATAAGACATAGCCATTGCTTGACTGTATTCAGTTTAATTCTTTCAAGAATATGGTGAAGAAAGAGATGGCTAGATAATGTGGTAACCCTATATATATTTTTTTTGAGGAAATTCCATGCTGATTTCCAAAGTGGCTGTGCTGTGCTCATTTATCCTTCCAGAAAGTGTAGGAGACAATTTACCCCCCCTCCATTCTTATTATTTTTTTTTGTATTGCTGGTGATTGTCATTCTGATTGTGCTGAGAGCGAGTTTCGCTGTGTTTTTTTTTTTACATGTTTTATTCATTTTAATGAGAAAGTAAAATAACAATGACACAGTTTCAAAACAGTTACTGGTACAGCTACAATAATCAATACATTGCATATTGTTGTCTTCATAGTGGTTATTCAGAGGACAAGATACAGACATGTTATCTTGTCTAAATAATATTAGCACAAACCTTCTAATTGAACTAAGAGAACATAACTGAATATCTATCATTACTACACACACACACACACACACACACACACACACGCACATTTTTTTCACTACAAAATAGTCCTATATTTATATCCCCCTTTTTTTGTTTTGTTTTGTTAGACATGGGTGCTCTTTTGCTGTTAGAGAAGTTGTATTTGGAGAACTCTTTAAAGGACGTTTTCAGGGCATGACCAAGCAAGTCAGCAGGGCCAAGCAGGAGCAGGGGCCAGGGATCGGTCTCCTGGCGCCATTACAACCTCACCTCCGGGGCGCTGAGATAGCAATTGAGACTTGGTGTGGTGGTGCTCGCCTGTAAGCCCCGCTCTTGGGAGGCTGTAAACAGGCCGATCACCACGAGTTCAGTCTAGTAGTGCATACCTTGTAGACCCTTCCCCAAGATATGAAATAATAGAAATAAAATAAAATAAAATAAAGGATCTTTTCATTCTTGGTGCCAGTACAAATACTGTAGGTACTTGAATTCAGCAAATTAACCCAGTATAGTCCAATAGTCCATAATAGTAGTGGGTTATCTTACTGTGGTTTTGATTTGCATTTCTCTGAACTTTTTTTCACATGCTTATTGGCCATCTGTACATATTTTGAGAAGGATCTGTTCAGTTTATTTGCCCATCTACCCACTGAGTTGTTTTACATTTTATTTTATTTATTTTTTTGATAACTTCCTCCAGTCATTTACTGTGTCTAGAGGAGCTAGGAAAGACTCTCTCCCTTTCTGTAGGTTCTTTTCACTCTGTTGATTGTTTCCTCTGCTGTGCAAAGGCTTTCTAATTTGATGTAACTCCATTTTGTGATTCTTGCTGTAATTTCCTCTGCTGCTGGGGCTCCGTTCAGGAAGCCTTTGCCCATGCCTATGATTTTAACTGTTTTCTTATGCTTTTTCCAGCAGTTCAAAGTTGCATGACTTAAAGCAAGATCTTTGATGCATTTGAATTTAATCTTGCATAAGCTGAGAGATGAGGATGTAGCTAAAATCTTTGATAGGTGGGTCTCCAATGTTCACAGCACCACCACTGTTAAAGAAGTGGTCTTTACTTTTATGCATATTTTTGGGCTCTTTATGAAGAACCAGATGGGCCTGGTGCTTCCTATAATTACAGCCTTCTGAGGGGCTGAAGCAAGCGGATTGCGAGTTTGAGCCTATTGTGTGCAACACGGTGACTTAGAGAAATCCTGTCTCTGTATAAAAAACAAAAGGAAAAGATAGCTCAGGATGTAGCTCAGTGTGAAAGTCATACTCACTTGGGCTGTTTCTATGCCTTTGGTCTATAGGCATACTGTTTTATGACTGTGACTTTGTACTATATTTTGAAGTAAGGTATACATCTAGCTTGGTTCTTTTTCGCTCAGTATTATTTTGATCTTTCTGGGTCTTTGTTACAAATTTCTTTATGCCCTAAAGTATAGAGTTATTGGCAGGCACAGTATTTTCTGTCAGTTTATAATACCTATTTGTAAAGTGTGATACTATTACTTCTATTTAAAATTTTTTTTTGATCCTCCAGCCTCAGCCTTCCAGAGTGCTTGGTACAAACAAATGCCACCATACCCAGCTTGAAGTGCATTTCTTGCAAGAAGCAAATAGATGGATTTTGTTGTCGTGATCCAACTTGCCAGTTTGTGTCTTTCAATTGGACAATTAAAATAATCTATATTCAGGCTTATTATTAAACACATATCACTTGCTAGTCTATGCTTCCTCTTTTGTATGCAGTTAGGGTTCCTTATGATATCTTCTGTAATGCCAGGTTAGTGGACATGAATTCCTTTAGTTTCCATTTATCTTCATAGTTCTTCATTTCTGTTTTAATTTTGAATATTAGCTTTAGTGGATGTGTTGGAACTGGGGAGATGGCTCAGTAGAATAAGTGCTTCCCTGCAATGCACAAAGGCCTGAGTTCAATTGCCTGTTCTGCCAAAAAAAGAAAAGACCTCTTGAGCCATAGTGGATGTATTATTTATTATTATTATTATTATTATTATTAAATGTATTTGGTTGTTGCAGGGTCTCACTGTGCAGTTTGGACTGCTTTCACTCTCTCCAGCTGTAGCATTACAGGTGTGCTCCACTACATGCGGACTCTGGCTGGCTCAGCTTGCCCTGGGGACAGGCCTGGAGTGGCATGTAGTGCCAGGGGTCGAACCGTGGTTCCTCAACTTGCCTAAGCTTGCCTAAGTAGGCACTTTAGTGTGCTGAGCTGTCTAGCTGGCCTCCTGGATGTATTATTATAACTTGGCAGTTATTTCCTATTAGTGCCCGAAACACACTATTCCATGCTTTCCAAGTCCTTCGAGTTTCTGTTGAGAAATCTGCTGTTACTTAGATGGGTTCACCTTTATACATGATTTGGAATTTTTGGCCTATATAGGTGAATATTTTCTTTGTCATAATATTTTAAGTATGATAAGATGTAGAAAGATTCTCTTGTGGTCAAGTTTATTTGGAGTTCCAAAGACTTTGTATTCTCTGGATGTACACATTTTCCTCAAGATTTAGGAAATTTTCTTTTACTGTTTTGCTAATTACATTTTCTTTTCTTCATTTTGTATCTGATGCTGTAATATTCCAAAGATTCTTAAATTTACCTTTTTTTTTTTTCAGTACCTTGTGCTTGCCAGGCAAACACTTATTCTATTGAGCTATCTCCCTGGCTCAGCTTCTTACTCAGAATTTTCACATGTTTTCTTCCTAGTTTCTTTTTTATCATTGATTATATAATATATTATCAATCAACTTTGTCCTTAAAGCCTGAAATTCTTCTGCTTGATCAAGTCTTCTGGTGAGAATTTCTACTGAATTTTGTGACATTAAGCTCTTCATTCCTAAAATATCTACTTATCACCCCCCAGAATTTTTCTCTCTCTCCCTCCCTCCCTCTCTCCCTTTCTTCTTTCTTTCTTTTAAATGTATTTAGTACAGAGTCTATAGGGTCTCACTACACAGATCAGACTCATTGTGATCCTTTTGTTTTCAGCCTCCTAAGTGCTAGGATTATAGGTACGCACCACCACAACCAGTTTCATTTGCCATTTCAGCTTGCCCTAGGCATGTGGCCAGCACTGTATGCCACTGATTGAACCCTGGTAGCTGAGCCTGCCTAAGCAGGTGTTTTAGTCTGCTGAGCTATCTGGCCAGCTTTTTACCTTTTCTTCAGTTCATTCAACTGTTTATTTGTACCTTCTGAGTTCACTGATAATTTTTATTATTATTCTTTGATTTTTTTGCATTTTATCATTTCGATATCATTGAAATAAATTATTCTGGAATGATTTTAGAGGAGTCCAGTTGCTTTATTTTTGTATGTTTATGATGTTTCTATTTTTGCATTTGCATTCTTATTGGGTTGTGCAGCTCTATGTTTTTTTTCCCCCGGGTCATTTTTGAGACAGGGTTTCACTATGTAGTTCAGGCTGGCCTTGAGCTGACTTTGTACCCAGGCTGGTCTTCAGCTCACAACAACCCTCCTGCTTCAGCCTCTGAGTTCTGGGATTAATGGCATGCACACCGTGTCTGGCCTTGCTCCTCTTCTGTTGTGTGAGGGCAGAAGATCCAGCTGGGCCAGTAGAGGGGCTGTGTCATGTCCTAGGCTACGCACTGCTGGTGACCACATCTCTCCTTGGCTCTGTCCTTGAATGTCAGTACTTGTATCTCTCAAACTCCAGGCCCTCTTCTACTGGTAGTGGGACTCACCAGTCCCTAAGGGGAAGGGAGCTCTGGTCTCCTGAATATTTCTGACCTGGATCTCTTGGCGTATCTCTTTTAATTGGCCAGCTTCAGTGGTGTTCTGCTGGGCAAACTTGATCGCACTCTTAATCATTAGTTTGGACAGCATGGCAGTACTTCTATTTTCAAGGGAAAGAAAGCAGTGAGCTTGATGGTGACTTTCACAGGATGGCTCCTACTGCAGCACCAGGCTCGCATGCTGACCCTCCTCCATCACCAGCTCACTGTGTGTCTTCTGGATCATCTAAGTACAAACTGCTCTTTGTTTTGTTTTGCTTTGGATCCATTTTCCTAAAAGTTTTTGCCTGCTAGGACTCTCCCTCCTCCCTTCTGTGGCTGCCTCCCTCCCCTTCATGTTGCTGGGTGGTGGTCCCAGACATCGGCATGATGGGAAGACTTTCCTTGCATTCTATTTTCATAAACCAGAATCTCTATTTGTGTCCTAATCACTTTCCCATCACTGGAACAAAATACCCAGCACCCTCAACTTAAGAAAGGAGAGGTTTATTTTGCTTGTCCATCCACAGTCAGCTGGCTCCAAAGGAGGGTGGTGTGGCAGAGGGCAGAGGGTAAGGTTCAGGAGAAGCTGGTCCCAGCATGACAGCAGCTAACCATCTGAGTACCACATTCAGTTATAACCTTCTTGGACCAGAGAGGGCACCATTGGCTGTGAAATCTGAGGATGGCTTGCTATCAAGGGCTTCTATGTGAAAATCCTCGAGTAATCCCAGAGACTGCAAACACTTTTAATCCGGCCACATTACTCCAAGTTGAATGGGGTACCCCCCCTTCTGACTTCATGATTGCGTGAAAGGAATCCTCCTCACACTCCCCATCTCTTCCGCTATAGCTGTCTAAAACTTCTTGTCCTAGTACAGAAAAGATTGGCAACTATGTCATGTAAACAGAGTTTATGTCATCTTGTTGTTGCAGGAGTCATAAGGCTTGGTCTCTGTCAAAGCTAAGTTTTTACTTTGTCTTATTTCCATACTCTTTTTGCCATCACTCCTACCACCATTTCTAAAGACCAACCTTCAACAAAATGCATAAAATCTAGAGCTTTTCCTTTAGGGCTCGCTCGGGCATTTCGGACCCCAAAAGGTCAAGCAGAGACAGTGTGCACCCAAAACCTAACAAAAATCCTCCCTTTTCCCCACCAGTTTCCTCCACCAGTCTCTGATCTTATATATTCTGTGTCATCTCATGCCAGAGCGACAAGATGCCGTTCATAACAATATAATTAAGTAGCAAACGCATTTTCAGAAAGGTGTGGAAGAGGAGGGAGCAGGAGGTGAAGAAGACTTAAAAAGAGATAAGTTGCGTTATGCATGTGTGCTGTTTTCCAAGGATGAATGTAACCATGGCATACTGCATTTCTCCATGTTTGGGAGGTATGTTGTTGGCAATTTGATAGGGATTGCATTAAATCTGTACAGCAATTTTGGAAGTATGGCCATCTTCACGATGTTGGTTCTTCCTATCCAGGAGCATGGAATATCTTTCCATTTTCTGAAATCCTCTATAATCTCTTTTGTTAGATTGAAAAGATCTTTGACTTCCTTAGGTAAGTGAATCCCAAGGTATTTCATTTTCCGCAGTGCTATTGGAAAAGCATCTTGTTGTTTCCCTTTTAGTGTGCTTGTTATCTGTTTAGAGGAGTGCTATTTATTTTTGAGTATTGACTTTATATTCTGCTATGCCACTGAATTTCTGTATCAGTTCTAGTAGCTTCTTGGTGGAATTTTTGGGGTCTTTCAAGTAAAGTATCATGTCATCTGCAAATAGAGATAATTTAACTTCTTCTTTACCTTTTCTTATTCCCTTGATTTGTCCCCCTTTTCTAATGGCTGTTACTAATGATTTCAAGACTATATTGAATAGGTGATAGAGGACATCCTTGTCTTGTACCTGATTTAAGAGTAGAAGATTTCAGTTTTTCCCCATTTAGGAATATAGTAGCTTTTGGGTTGTCATAGATGGCTTTTAGCAAGTTAAGATAGAGTCCATCTATTCCAATTTTCTGTAGGACCTTAAACATGAATGAGTGTTGGACTTTGTCAAAAGCTTTCTCTAAGCTGGGCATGGTGGTGCATCCCTGTAATCCCAGCACTCGGGAGGCAGAGGCAGGAGGATTGTTGTGAGTTCGAGACCAGCCTGAGCTACAAAGTGAGCTTAAGGCCAGCCTGAACTGCATAGTGAGACCCTGTCTCAAAAAGACAAAAAAAAAAAAAAAAAAAGCTTTCTCTGCATCAGTTGAGATGATCATGTGGTTTTTACATTTCAGTCTATTAATATAGTGTATTACATTTATAGATTTTCGAATATTGAACCATCCTTGCATTCCTGGGATGAATCCTACCTGGTCATGGTGTATGATCTTCTTGATGATTTGCTGTACTTTATTTGCCAGGATGTTGTTGAGTATTTTTGCATCTATGTTCATGAGGGAGGTTGGCCTGTAGTTCTCCTTTTTGGTTGTGTCTTTCCCTGGTTTTGGAATCAGTATTATACTTGCTTGCAGAAATGAATTTGGGAGGATTGCTTCCTTTTCAATTTCATTGAAGAGTTTGTGGAGTGTGGGGATTATATCTTCTATAAATTTCTTGTAGAATTCAGCTGTGAATCCATCAGGACCTGGACTTTTCTTTGTCGGCAGGCTTTTTATTACGTTTTGTATTTCATTGGCTGTTATCGGCTTATTGAAAGTTGCTGTATCTTCTTGATTGAGTATCGGTTATTTGTACCTTTTGAAGAATCTGTCCATTTCTTCTGTGTCTTCTATTCTGTGAGCGTAAAGATTCTCAAAGTAACTATTGATAATCTTCTGAATTTCCGCTGGGTCTGTGGTAATGTCACCCTTTTCATTCCTTATTGCATGTACTTGAATTTTCTCTTGCTTCTTTTTGATGAGGTTGGCTAGAGGCCTATGAACTTTATTTAGTTTTTCAAAGAGCCAACTTTTTGATTTGTTGATTCTTTGAACTGTTTTCTTCATCTGAATTGAATTAATTTCTGCTCTAATCTTTATGATTTCTTCCCGTCTTTGCACTTTGGGTTTCGTTGCCCTTCTTTTTCTAGTTGTCAGAGGTAGAACATTAGTGTGCTAATTTGTTCCTGTTCTGTTTTCCTGATGTGTGAGTTCATAGCTATGATTTTCCCTCTAAGAACTGCTCTCATCGCATCCCATAAATTCCGGTAAGTTGTTCTTGAATTTTCATTGAATTGTAGATAGTGTTGAATTTCTTGTTGAATTTTTTCTGCAAACCATTAATTTCTGAGTAGGGTGTTGTTTAGTTTCCATGAATTTAGTGGGTTTTTCTGGTTTCTTTTGTCATTTGTTTCCAGTGTCATTGCACTGTAGTCAGATAATATGCATGGGATAATTTGTATTTTCTTGCAGATACATACGCATGACCTCTATACTAGTATGTGGTCTATTTTGAAAAATGACCTGTGGGCAGTTGAAAAAAAAATGTAAATTCAGCTGTGGTTTGGTGTAACACTCTGTATATGTCCACCAGGTCCAGAGCTTTGTTCCAAGCTCTGGTTCAGTTCTGCTACTTCCTTGCTAATTGTTTTTCTGGTTGATCTATCTTTTTGAGATAAGGGTGTGTTAAGGTCTCCTTTTAAGATTGTGTTCTTAGACATTAGGTTTTTCATATCCATTAAGATTTGTCTTACATAGTTGGGTGATCCTGTGTTTGGTGCATAGATATTAATGAGTGTTACCTCTTGCTCTTGAATTTTTCCCCTCACCAATATATAGTGGCCTTCTTTGTGTCATTTGATCATTCTTGGTTTGAAGTTCAGACTGTCTGAGAACAGAATTGCAACTACTGCTTTTTCCTGAGGTGCTGGGGCATGTAGTATTTTTTTTTTTCATGCTTTGACTTTTAGCCTCTGAATGTCCTCTTGAGTGAAGTGTGTTTCTTGTATACAGCATATTGTTGGATTTTGTTGCCTATTCCTCTGTGCCCGTCTGTTTCTCTTAAGTGGTTGAGTCCATTTACAATGATGATTATAATTGAAATGTGCTGACTTGTGTTTACTGTTGTTTACTCCTTTCTGTCCTGTGTTTAATTGTCTGTCCTGTTTAGTGGGTTCCTTCCATTCTCATTCATGGAGTTCTGGTCATTGTGGTCTCTCTAGAACACGTTTCAGCAGCCTGTGAAGGGGTGGCTTTGTCATCATAAAATTCTTTAGTTGTTCTTTGTTGTGGAAGTATTTTACTTTTCCATCAAACTTGAGAGTTTTGCAGGGTATGATAGTCTGGGCTGGAATTTGTTTTCGTGAAGGACTTGAAGAACTCTTCTCCAAGGTCTCCTTGCCTTCATTGTTTGTGTAGAGAAGTCGGCTGTAATTCTGATGGGTTTTCCTTTAAAGTGATCTGCTTTTCTCTAGCAGTATATTATTTTTGTATTGGATTTCTGGAATCTTAACTATTACATGTCTTGGTGTGTTTTTATTTGGGTTGAAGTTATTTGGTGCTCTGTATGCTTCTGTAACCTGAATGTTGGATTCTTTCCTCCTATTTGGGAAGTTTTCTGCGATTACTTCTCCTCATATTCTATTTTTTGTATTGATTCCTTCATTCTCTTTGATATCAATTATTCTCACATTGTTCATCCTGGTGTCATCTTTCAGGTGATGTATTATTTTTTCCTGCATTCTCGTTGTTTTTAAGAGATTCCTTCTCATCATTTTACTAGCCACACGGCCTCTTCAAGATCAGAAACTCTGTCTTCGCTTTCACTCAAACTGTTTTGTAGACTTGTGATTGGTATTTTTAGTTCTTCTATATCTCTTTGACTCTGTTTCATGCATTTTATTTCTTTTCTGTATTTATCTTTCAAGGAATCCATTATATTTCTGATCTCCTCAATTTTTTTTATCCATGTCTTCTTTGAAGTAGTTATTAATTCTTTTTCTGCAGTGTTTCTTCCAAGCTGGCTTTCCTCTGTATATTTCTGGACTTGTTTCAGTATTTCAGATACTATGATTTCAAAGAATTCTTTCTTTTCAAAGAATTCTTATGTGATTTCAGAAATTGCTTCTGTTTTGAGTTCCTCATGACCTTTATGCTGTTGTGTCTTTACTTTAGATGCTGTTAATTCATACATTTCAGCAGGATTAGTGCTCTCTGCACTTGTTCTGGGTGAGCATTGTTTTTCCACCCAATGTTTCTGGAATTCTTTATTTCAGATACTATGTATCAGATATTTCTTTTTTAATTTGGTGAATTATTTATCATCTGATTTCCCCTATAACTTTCTGCTGTTGTTCCTTTGTTGCTGTATCTGTTAATTCATTCATTACAGCTGAGCTAGTGTCCTCTGCCCTTACTGGTGGACTTGAGGTCTGGGATTGCATTTTTCCCCTTGTCTTTGCCATTTTGCATAGCAGGGACCTTTGACCTTTGGTGTAGAGCTTTGGTGCAGCTATAACCTTAGGTTGTTATGAGATTTGGTTGCCAGTCCATGAAGTTTGAGATTATCCAGGTATGCCTATCCTGGATCTAGCTGTTGTTTTCAGTTCCCTTTTGCTGCAGCTCCTGTGGTTCCCCTCTTTTGGTTCCCTGGTCAGGCAAGCACTAACTGAACTGGGATGCAGAGCAAGTAATGAAAATTCCCATTGTCTTGCCTGGCTTTGGGGCGAGGATCCTTCAAATTGCCAGAGTCAGCCCTCCTGTGTCACGTAGGTCGCTCTCTAGGTGGATGGGCCTGGGCTTTGGTGGGTCTGCTGGTCTCCTAAAAGGATAATGGATGATCTTATTCACAGAGTAGGCTTTACTGAGTCAGCCAGCCTGTGCTGGGTCAGGGTCTACAGGCTGGATCCCAAGAAGGCTGTGAAAGGTCCCTGCAGTGCAGCGGCCTGGAGCCCCCACTCACAGGCTGGGCTGCTCTGGTTTTGGGCTGTAGGGTGGGACCTGGTATAGCTGAAGAATGTCCTTCTGGCATGGCAGACTTTATGTTCTCACTCCAGGCCAGCCTGCTCTTTGTCTGGGCTGGTGGGAAAGGGGGCGGGGGACAGGGAATCCCTGGGAAATGTCTCTCCCGCAGGGTGTGCCTGAAGTTCTACACTCGCTGAACTTTGATGCCCAGGGAGTCTGGGAAATTCACCCTCGCTCAGCAGGCATTAGGGCAGGGGATCTGGGAAGTGCTGGTGAGTGGGTCCTGAGGTTTCAGGCAGGTCACTGGCTGGGATGGCTTTGGGGTGGGAATCCAGGTAGCGCACGTGTGGGAAGAAGCCAAAGGTTCTCCCTCAGACTCACCACATGCTCACTGATCTGGAAAGCCTTGTGAGTCGCGCAAATTCTCACTCACTGGGAGAGCTTGGGTTGGGATTCAGGAGGCTGCTGGAGTCAACAGCTGTCTGAGGCCGGTCTCTTGGGCTGGACAGCATGGTCAGGATCCAGGAAGATGGCAGAGTTGGCTGCGCTGGGCTGGGCAGGTGTGGGCAGGATTGAAGAGGCTGCTGCTGAGAATTTTTGTATCTTATCCATTTAGTTATGAGTGCTTCCTAAAAAAATGAGTGGTACATGATACATAATAAATAACTGGCTTAAGAAATATAAGGAGGGCTTGGGAGACAGTTCAGTGATCTAAGCACCTGCCTGCAAGCTCAAGGACCCAGGCTCGATCGCCTATGTTGCATGCTGTACCAGCCACTGAAACCAGGCACGGTGGCACATATATGTAATACCAGTGCGGTGAGGAGGATCACTGTGAGTCTGAGCTGCATAGTGAGACACTGCACCAAATGAATGAATGAATCAATCAATCAATCAATCAATCAATCAGACTAAAAAGAAGTATAAGGAAATTTAGAAAATCAAAACAAGATTAGTGGGTATCTTTGTTGAAAGATGCATTCTTTAGAATATACTCTTCTGGGTTGATTTCACTCCATCATTTTTGTTTTGCCTTTTACCTATTTTACAATGCTAGGATCTAGAGAGAGCTAATAATAATGCAAGCAGCTCATGTCTAAGGCATACACCTACGTTCATCTGTTGATGATTTGTTTGAATCCCCACAGCAAACCAGTGCATTCCATTTCTTCACTCTCACTTTAAATTTATGATTGTTTTCAATCCCTCCTTATTCCCTGATTAACAATGAGTGAAATAAAATCTTTACTGTGCCAGTATTATATCGTATGATAGTAGTGATTTTTACCTTTTGGAGAAATGAAGAACTTTCATGTGTGCTGTGTGCATGTATTTGCTTCTTGGTTTGCAGCATGTTTTAGGAACTGGCAATTCCCACCAGTACCCCCACCCCCATCTTGTGGAGGGCACCATAATCTGGAAGCCTTCCTTTACATTCCTTTTAAGGATATAAGTTACACTTCCTGTTAATTGCTGCATTATGGCTTCCTGCCTTTGTTCTTTTAATTAGACTTCCTGTGACAAGCTCCTTTGGTTGATCACATGAATGTTATTAGCCTATAATATTACCCTAATATATCTACCTCATTGATGACGTTGACTTCCCTCCCCTCTGCT